>CM076665.1:21525093-21540632 GCA_038496675.1 Rachycentron canadum
ACACACACACACACACACACACACACACACACACACACACACACACATCATCATCATCATCATACTTACTTCTGTCTTCTACTTTGTTTGGAGTAGTTACGTGGACTTTCTAGTCTTTAGACAAAGATAAAATAATTCTTATTTACAAGGACGTTTATTGTTCTATTGGACAGAGGAGATTTTTACCTGTGTCCACTTTTATCATGAGGGAACAATTCTCCAAATCTGAAACAGTGAAAACCAGTGAATCTTCTTTCCTAAGAAACACGCTCTGTTAAAAGGCCTTAAATTTCACTTTCAAATGACTGTAAATCATTGTCATATACAGCTGAGACGTACTGTACTTACAGATAATGTGATATTAATTTCCTTACTTATTGTAAGGAAAGTAAAAACCGTTAAACTGTATTTTAAACGGTGTCAAAGGTCAATGAAAATTACATTTAAATTAAAGCTAAAATGTAATTTATAACATTTATTCAAACATCCATGTTTCATATTCAGAGGTGTTCATTTTTTAAATGATGGTCCATTTAGAGGAAAATAGACCAGAAAGCAGGGGATGAGTTAGGGGGCGTGGCTACTGTGTGATTGACAGACTGTAGCACCCAATCAGGATAGAGTACAGAGCAGGTCAGCTCCACCCCTCACTCCTCCTCAGCTCCACCTTCTCCTCCAAAGATGGTTTCTACTGGTTTAAAAAATCCAAGATGGCCGACAGACAAATTACAACCTGGAGGCTTCAAACCAGCAGCTCACAGACGATGGGCAACTGATTTGTCCTCCTTTTTCATAATTTTTATGATTCTGTTCTCACTTGTTCCACCTTCTGATCAGTAGATTAGTTGATATGTGTAAATATGTAAATATTCGCTGCAGTGGACAGAATCTCACATCTTCTGGTCATGATTTGATGCAGCTGCAGAATCACTCTTCTGTAAATGTCAGTTTCGTATCACTGGGTCTGTACGATCTGGCCAATCAATGAGCAGGAGGATTCATGGAAATATTGTATTTTTTTTATGGTTTTTGCAGAATAAAATAAAAGGAAATACATCTAAAAAAAAATAACAATATATAATTATAATAAACAATTAACAATAGACAATAATGAAACAATAATCTGAGTAATTTATACAAACAGTATAGGCCAAAAAAAGCAATAAACTATATAACAAGTAGTTGTAGATAAATAAGTAGATTAAAACAACATTACCATACATTATGATTCAGTTAAAACAAACATTGACATTGATTGATTTTGTATCTGTAGCTATTATCTTCAATTTTGATTAATCGTGTTATTTTTTTTCTAATTATTTAGTCATTTGGACACTATAGTCCAAAGGTTTATCTTATGTCTTTAGTTTGTAGAATTTTCTTTCTTCACCAGTGGCAGTAATTCCTCCTCCTCCTCCTCCTCCTCAGTTCCCTGAGTGCGGATTCTTTGGGATGTACGACAAAATCCTGCTCTTCCGTCACGACCTGAACTCAGACAACATCCTGCAGCGGCTGACCTCAGTGGAGGAGATCCACGAGGGCGACCTGGTCGAGGTGGTGCTGTCGGGTAAGAACCTTTCAGCTCATCTTCCTCCTGTAATGCTGCATGCTCTTCATCAGAGCTGACTTCCTGCCAGCATGAAACCAGTATCAGGACTACATCTGAGGTGAAAGTCTTTGGTCACAATCTCCTGAAATCTTCCTACCTGGCAGTAGCTGAGACTTTGAACCTGTCTGCCAGATTTTCATCTTTTAATTTTGGAATTTCAGAAACTTTAAAAGCACAAAAATCTGAAAACTCATAACAGGAATCTGATCTGAAAGTGGAGCGTTCATTTAAATCAACAGTTAGAACAAAAAAAGAAGAAATAGATCACATCTACACAATTTTGTTTTGTTTAAATTGTGTTCAAATTATTACAGTTTCAATAATGAATTATGATCATTGATTATTATGAATGAACGATTCATATAATGGTTGTGCAGGTTCTGAGGCTTTGGGCCCAGAGGCAGAAAACAAAGTTTCAACAATGTAAATTAGTTATTTTATATTTGTTGAGCCGTAGATATAATTTCCTCTGCCACAGCGTCGCCTCAGATCACCCTGCGCTCTCACTGAGTACAGGATTGTCATTTCCTGAGTTGTGTCACAGCTCAGCGCTCAGACACAGCGGCGGCAGATTTACTTTACAAAGAAGGAAGAAAACAAAGTCTCAACCTGAACCGCATCAGGGCTCAGACCTGAAACCACTTCCTCCTCCTCCTCCTCTTCCTCCAGCTGCTGCTGTAAAACCTGCAGATCTCTAATACTCAGAGTCCATGATGCCATGCATGAGGCTCTGATCCTCTCTTCTGATTGGCTGACTGTTTTCTGACTGATCCAATAAAGCTATAGCAGCTTTCAGGTAAAACCACCAACCAAATACTGCAGGATTGGATGGTGGGTCCAGGTGGGCGTGGCTTGGGGGCAGTGACTGCTTTGTTGTGACATCACAAAGTTCCAGAAGTCCTGACGGCTGGTTTTAAGGCTCAGTTTCTGAATCCAGGCTGTGAGCATTTCTCTGTGACTGAGACCTTTAATACTTTCACTGTATTAATATAGAACCTAGACCTGCTTTATAATCAAAGACCACATGGAGGTCTACCTTTAGACCGTATGGACCTTTAACATCTACCTTTAGACNGGGACTCAAGTGTGACGGTGAGCGCTGCGACGTTTGTCTGAGGGTTTGATACCTGCTGGGTTTTACATCAGGTCTGGATGTGGTTTCGGGCCTGTAGTCTTCAGGCTGAGCAGAGATCCTCTACACTGAGGGGGAAACTCCCATCAGAGGAGACTTAGAGTCAGTAGACTGTGAGTACAGGTGAGAATCTGGTTTGAGACTCTCACCAAGATACAGATCAGGTTGTTGTGGTTGAACATCAACTTCCTGTAGAAAACGTCCTGCTGGACCACATCAAACCTGCAGCAGATACAAAACATGTGCCGTCCTGCTTTAACTGTTACAGACATCTATTTATTTCAAACACTCTGAGAAACCAAATGCTGCAGGCTTGGATGGTGAGTCCAAGTGGGTGTGGCCGGGGGTGGTGACTGCTTTGTTGTGACATCACAAAGTACCAGAAGTGCTCGCGGCTTCAGGCTGTGAGCATTTCTCTGTGGACTGAGACCTTTGATACTTTCACTGTATTAACTAAGTATCAGCCCTCTGTGACGTCACCATCAGTCTGAGCTGCTGTTTTGAAGCCTCCAGTTTGGAATTTGTCTGTCGGCCATCTTGGTTTTTTAAAACAAGTAGAAACCATATTTGGAGGAGAAGGTGGAGCTGAGGAGGAGTGAGGGGTGGATCTGACCTGCTCTGTCCTCTATCCTGATTGGGTGGTACAGTCTGTCAATCACACAGTAGCCACGCCCCCTAATTCATCCCCTGCGTTATGGTCTGTTTTCCTCTAAATGGACCATCATTTAAAAAATCACGTTGTATGTTGAAGGCTCCTTTAGTGCTTCCTTACCTTCCTACTATGTTTCCTGTTTTTGCACCAAAACAGATTCCTTCTCCATCTAAAAACCTACTCATCAAAAAAACTGTCCTGACTGAGGTTAATAATAGAGGAGCGATAAGAAAAGACCAGAAAAGAAGAATGCTGCCTCTCCAGGTTTAGTCTGGACTTGAGGACAGGTCCCAGACCATGTGAGGGGTCTGGACGGTTCATGACAGAGCAACATGATTTGGTTCTGTTAAAGACTCATCACCTGCAGCTACAGAGACTCGGTGAAGAGCTGGAGTTGCATGAGGGTCGGGCCAATCAGATAATGAGCAACTCGTCAGAAATGAGTGTCAGGATTTCTGGGTATTTAAATCAAATCAAACCAACTTCCTGTCAATTAAACATTATGAGAGGAAGTGACGAGTTTCTGCAGCGACTTTCTGCAGAAATCAGACTTTAATGAGGCTAACAGAGACCCACAGACGCTGAGGCCTGAATCAAAGCTGCAGTCACTCTGCAGCAGGATGTCTTCATTGACTCGCAGACTTCCTTCTATTATTCTCTGTATTTTCAAAGATTTTGGTGTTTGACGTCTCAGGGTTTTCTCTGACTGATGGAAGTCAAGACACAATACACAATCTTGATGGTAGAAGCGATTTCAGCTTGTGATTCAGTAAAGAACTGTGACCCACCTCCTGAGCCCTTTAAAGTCTGCACACCATGAGATGATGTGTTTCCTGGCTCTGAGGAGATCCTGAAGGAACCTTCTCATCAGGCACATCTTTTAATGCAGTTCTTCAGACACTTGAATTCAGCCAGAACATTTACTCAAAGGCCCCATTCATAGAAAAAAATGGGCTCTTTTTTGAGCCTCTTTTACTTGTAGTTTTTCCATGAATGGGGCTGTGGATATCGGCCACGTGCAACAGCATTATCTGTTGAAAAGCCTGTAACAATTCTTCCTCCACTCAAAGGGAAGTGGGACGTAGCGGATACACAGCAGCACGTGATGCATCTTCCCAGAGAGGCTTCGCACTGGCAGCAGGTCAATTGGAGGAAACGCGTCCTTTTACACTCAGCTCAGGTCAACAGTGGGAGTTAGTTATGAGAAAAAGTGGAGAGAAAAACATCAACAGGAAACTAAACATTAAACATCAAAATTTTATAAGAATAATATTTTATATCAAAGATCCATATTTTCATCTCTCCAGACCATGGACCTTTAACATCTACCTTTAGACTGTATGGACCTTTAACATCTACCTTTAGACTGTATGGACCTTTAACATCTACCTTTAGACCGTATGGACCTTTAACATCTACCTTTAGACCGTATGGACCTTTAACATCTACCTTTAGACTGTATGGACCTTTAACATCTACCTTTAGACTGTGTGGACCTTTAACATCTACCTTTAGACCGTATGGACCTTTAATTCTGACTGAGTAGCTGAGTCAACCCAACAGTAGTAGAAAAAGATTTAATGACATAAGACTTGTTTTTTTTTTCCTCCTGTGCAGGATGTGGACTCAACTACCACAAACGCTGTGTGTTCAAGATCCCCAACAACTGCAGTGGGGTGAGGAAGAGGCGGCTGTCCAACGTGTCTCTGCCGGGCACCGTCATGTCCGTTGCTCGTCCACCTTCCACTGAGTTCACCCCCACGCCACAGGAAGAGGTGGGTTTAACGCCTCATGGTTACAGTGACGAGCTGGCAGGTGGAGGTTAAGGCTGATCCACGAGGTAACCTGAGGAAAATCTTTCTTGGTGCAGTGTTTTGAGTAAACCAGCTCTTCTCAGGCTCCGTACACCTCTCACATTTGATAAATGAAGATTATAAAGATTATATCTCATTAGATACTATTTTCAGTAAAAAAAGACTCCAGATTCCAGAACAGACCACATCAGTTAAATCCACATAAACTATGAGATCATGTGAAAGTTTGTGACATAACAAATGACGTGAACAAAAACACACACACACTTTCCATGCCAGCAGATCTACATGGTGCAACTATCCACAGTAGTTTCCCTCTCTGTCACACACACACACACACACACACAAAGATGGCTGCAGGCGAACTACTGGATTTTCCATCCTGTTTTAACCAGCAAACAAAGAGCTTCACACTAATTGGAACAAACACGCTGTTAAGCACACACAGACACACACAGACACACACACACACACACACTTACAACATTGACGTCATGTGACAGAGTTGCTAATCACCAGTTCCAGTCACTGTGATTCAGCTGTTGTTATTATAACATACACAAAATATGTAAGAAAGTAATTGAACAGTGGAAAATTTAAAGAAATTAATATAAAGATAAAGATGATATAAAGGTTTTTGGTTCTTGGTTTCCCCTCTGTCCATCAGCAGCGCCCCCTGCTGGGAGCCGGAAAGCGTAACTCCCTGCTGAGTGGTCGTCCCATCTGGATGGAGAAGATTGTCCTGGGCCGAGTTAAAGTCCCCCACACCTTCTCCATCCACACCTACACTCGTCCAACCATCTGTCAGTACTGCAAACGGCTGCTGAAGGGACTGTTCCGCCAGGGCATGCAGTGCAAAGGTGATGACGCACCACAGCCTGGAATGAACAGTTGACAACAAGCAGCACAATCTTTTATTTCAGAAGTTGTAACCAGACTAAGTCATTTATCAGTAATCCCAGAATGCCGCATGAAATCAATACTGTGTTTGTTCCTGTGTCTGTAGATTGTAAATTTAACTGCCATAAGAGATGTGCAGCCAAAGTCCCTCGAGACTGTCTCGGAGAAGTCGACTTTAACGGAGGTGAGTTGGTTTCACATTGGAGGGAAACTTCTGTTTTGGTCAGTTTAACCATTAACTTCACATCATCTACCTTTAGACCGTATGGACCTTTAACATCTACCTTTAGACTGTATGGACCTTTAACATCTACCTTTAGACCGTATGGACCTTTAACATCTACCTTTAGACCGTATGGACCTTTAAGAAAGCTGTATGCCCTGTACCCTGGCTCTTCTGCAGAGCCGGCCAGTCCCAGCCTGGACTCTGAGGCCACAATGGAGGTGGACAACTGTGATGTCAACAGTGATGGTGGTCACAGCATGGATGAGCAGGACGAGTCGTTCACCCCCGAAGACAAGCTCTTCTTCATCGAGGGTCCCTGCACTGACAGCGAGAAAGATGACGAGACGCTCCGAGCCATCAGGTGACCACCCCCACGGGAAGCTGCTGTTTTATCCATCAGAATGATGTTCCTAATAATCTGAGTCATTGCGTCTCCTAAAATGCCTCAGTGTGTTTGTGTTATTCTTCAGCCCGTCCACCAGCAGTAACATCCCTCTGATGCGAGTGGTTCAGTCCATCAAACACACCAAGAGGAAAAGCTCCACAGTGGTGAAGGAGGGCTGGATGGTTCACTACAGCAGCCGGGACAACATGGTGAGAGGACACACAAACCGTACAACACCAAATACACACAAAGTTCATCAATAAATACGCTCCAGTGATGATCATTATTTCTATGTTTGTATGAACATCTGTTTTGAAAAACATTTTATAAAAACGAATGTTTAAATCTGATAAACATCTATTATGTGTTTGATTAACACAATATCACGTATTTTATTTTCTTAAATATCACCATTATCATCAGTTAATACCAGTATGCCCAAACTAACAAGCTAAACCTGTGAAACCTAATAATATATATAATATAATAACATCCAGCTGTGAACCTGTCTAACCTCCTTTCTGACCATGTGCTTTGCGTCTGCAGAGGAAGAGACATTACTGGAGACTGGACAGCAAGAGTCTGACTCTGTTTCAGAATGAAAGTGGAGCCAAGTATTACAAGGTAGGAGACACAGCCGCTCAGATCTGGTTTCAGCTGCTCGGCCAAACGAAGCAGCGACGTGGCGAAGGGACGGGAGGGAGTCGGGCTCCCTGGATGTCACAGTAGGTTGGTCACTGATATCAACCCAATGTTTGTACCAATCTCAAATAATAGTAACGATAGTTATTATTACTATTATTATCATGGGTTCAGCACAATTTAGAAAAGAAAAACAAAGCAGGTTATATTTCAGTCCATTTAAGCAGGGGTGCACACCAGGCAAATGCTTGGGGCCACCAAGTTGAAATTGGGCCCCTGATGGCCCCTCACATTGGCACATTTTACAAAACAACTGTACACTATAAACACCATTAAACCTGTGTGGGGCCTCTACCCATTACCTGCATGTGAGGCGTTTACGGAACGTCTGTAAATTTCTGACTTTATAACAATATATCTGTTATTTTCACCACCTGTTTCTATCACTGAGGGGAGGGTGGGTAGGGTTTCTGTTATATAATTTAGAATTTAGTGATTTCCTGAAACATTTAGTCACTGTAGATTAAAACTTAAGCCTGTTTGTTGAGAACTATTTTCAGCGGCGGATTGATCTATATTTGATGCTCCTCTGAATATTTGCAACAGCGGGACAGTTTGTGTTCGACTGAAAGTTTGTGTTCACTTTCTTCATTGATTAATTTACAATTATAAAAATATAGAATATAATAATAATGATATGTAATAATAATATGTTTTGTTAAATTTGACCAGATTAACTGAACAGATTGAAGAATTTGTGTCTGTGAAACATGACGTGATGATGTCGGTGAGTCGGGGTCAGAACGCCACGCGTTGACCTTTACCACAAAGCGCTGCAGAAACCATCCTTTGAGATGAGTGCAGCGACAGACGAGGGCTGGGGGGTGGGAGAGGGTCTGTGGTGGTTCCAGGACCTTGGGTCGCTTCCCAGCCGCCGCCGCCGCTCGTCACCACGCTGCCTTGTGCCCACAGCAGAGGCACGGCCAGGCTTTTAATCAGAGGAATAGATGCTGATGGTTGGTGGTGAAGAGGCGGGCGGGACAGCGCAGAGCCGTTCTCCTTTATATGTTTGATCTGGCAGGGTTCAGGTTTTGGAGGGGGAGGAAAAGGAAGGAAGGAAAGTTTTAAACACTGAAATTCAAAGAGTTTCTCACAATTTAGCAAAGAGAGGAGACTTGTTAGGATGGAGGGATTATATCAACCAGCTGAACCTGTGACCTCTGGACCATCCTGACCCTGTGGGTGTTTTTTGTTGGAGATTTGGATCTTTAACTATAACAAGACCAGGAATATAAATGTCCTGTGATTTTCTGTTTGTCCTGACCAACCACAGGAGATCCCCCTGTCCGAGATCCTGCAGGTGGAGCCGGCGCAGGACTTCGGCAGCCTGCCTCAGGGCAGCAACCCCCACTGCTTCGAGGTGATCACGGCCAACATGGTGTACTACGTTGGGGAGGATAACGGCGCCCTGTACCACAACCCCATCCTGGCTGCATCCGGGGTGGGGCGAGACGTTGGCCAGAGCTGGGAGAAGGCCATTCGACAGGCGATGATGCCTGTCACGCCCAAGGCCAGCGTGGTCACGGGGCCCGGGCAGGGGAAAGACCACAGTGAGTAACAGCAACTGACACTTGAGGCTTCACTCACTACATTTCTTTAGTCTTACATAATAAAGATTCAGAAATTTAGAAAAAAAAACCGACACAGATTAATGCTAAGTGTCAACCCACAGTGACGTCACCCATCAGTTTATGCTGCTGCTTTAAAGCCTCCAGTTTGTAATATGTCTGTCGGCCATCTTGGTTTTTTGAAACCAGGAGAAACCATATTTAGAGAAGGTGGAGCTGAGGAGGAGTGAGGGGTGGAGCTGACCTGCTCTGTACTCTATCCTGATTGGGTGGTGCAGTCTGTCAATCACACAGTAGCCACGCCCCCTAACTCATCCCCTACTTTCTGGTCTATTTTCCTCTAAATGGACCATCATTTAAAAAATGAACATCATGTTGTATTGAAGACTTGAAACTAGAGACTGAGACCATAAACTCATTAGGAAAATGTTTACTGAGCTAATAAATCAAGGGAGAAGTAGGGACATTTTCCCATAGACTTCAATACAATCTGACTTCTTTACCAACCAGTGGAGTCGCCCCCTGATGGGCATTGGACACATTGCAGTCTATAGACTGGTCTCAGAAATGATCCCTGAGGTGCTCCACAAATCTACAGTTACTGCTCAAGTCTTCAACCTCTGACACAGCGATGGAGTCATTTCTCAGATTAGACTCTGATGTTTTTATGTTTTAATGGACGTGTGGATTTGTCCAAATATTGTTTTAGGATACAACAGTTACACAATACCCCCCCAACACACACACACACACACACACACACACACACATTTTAACATGATTGAAGGGATTTCAGAGGATTTCCAGCTTCATTTCGCTCTGATTCATCTCAGGTTAAAATATCTTTTTGTCTGAAAATAACAGCTTTAAGTTTCCTCCTAAAATGAGATTTCCTGGACTAAAAGACTAAATGGACCCGATGGCACAAAAACCCCCAGAACATTAGCCTTTATGGAGAACTCATCGTTCTATCAGCTGCACTTTAGAGGCTGCAGTCAGCTGGTTTTCCACTCGAGTAATTAATGCTGAGCTTCTGTTTCTTTCCAAAAGTGGATGTTTTGTTTGGCAATGAAATTAAAACGCACATCAATAAGTTAATGGACGATAGATGACGTAACAAGACTTTTTATTTGTTTGTAACCGTTTTAGTGACAAACAGTAAAACACGTTGTGACCTTTGTGTCTGTAATGATGCATCACAACAGTAAAAGAACCAAGAAAATGACCAGAGTCAATAAAAACCTGATAAATTACGCTTTGATACAGAAACATTAATGTCTATAAAGTTTCATAAACTTTGAATAGTAATCTAACACTTATCAGCAGACACACAAACACTAAGGCTGCGTCGACAGTCAACAGGTTCTCATGTGTTTGTCTGAACTCGCCTGGTGTACGGAGGCTCAGTGTCCAATATTTATTAATTACATTATTATGAAATATAATTTTATCCTGATTCTTTTCCAATAACACTGTGTTTACTGAAGCTGATTTGTTTTTTATTTGATATGTTTCATTTTTTTTCATTTTTCATTTGATATTCATTAAGTTGATATTATTATTTGAATAAGAATTTAATAATAATAATTTTTTAAGTACTTACCTGAGTTGCTTGTAGTTAAATACATTGAAGGGACAAATATTAAACTTTCTAATTCCTTTTTTACTTTTCAGATTAAGATTTTACACTAAAAATACTTGACTATGACACAAAAATAAAAAAAAACAAAACAAAAAAAGCAATTGACCTTCAGTAAAACGCTGCTCACATTTACTTTTTTAAATTTAGACATTTAGAAAATTCAAAATTCCCTGTATGTGTTTTCCAGGGATGAATTTGGATTCAGCCTCTTAAACTCTTGGGCTTTTATTGTGAAATAGATGGAAGTTTTTCATCAATAGCAAACAACAGATAAATATGACAGATGGAAGATTATTAAAATATGATGTCAAAGGAGGATTGTCTGTAATAATATCTAATATAATCTCAAATAAAACTAAATAAAGCTCTTAATTTCGCTCAGTATTTCGATGAGTGCCTGTAAACTTCACACAGTCTGAAGTTGTGTCAATAAAGTTACATAAACTCTCTGAATGATGACCTAACCAGTGACCTACATATCAAACGGCTGCCCACCTACATCAGACTGCAGGTATCGATCACAGAGCGATGACCCCATCAAACCCCGGCCTGGCGATCTGAAATCAATATCAGCTCATCAGTGGAAACTCACTGGCGGTGGCGGGTTTCCTCTGCGCAGGACGCGCCCTCGGCTTTTTAACGTCAGGCATTAACTCAGCACGCAGCGGCCCGCGACGCTCTGAGAGAGGTTTCCTGAACGAGACGCGACAGGAAGCAGAAGGTTTTATTTTTGTGAAATCTGGAAAATGATTTGAGAAGGTGGCAGCAGCCAGAAACATCCTCACTGCTCCTTCATCAGGCAAATGTGTTGGTTTGATCTCAGCTGGAAATCTCAACTTGTTTTTTATTCAACAAGGAAACATAGGAAATGAGATTTTAATGGTTAGAGGTTAGAAAAATAAAACCCCACACGTCTGTGCTGCTCTGAGCAGCAGGGTTCACACGTTCCAACACCTACGTTCATATACTTGTGTCTTGTGTCTCCACAGAGGAACTTTCTATCAGCATATCAGTGTCCAACTCCCAGATACAAGAAAATGTGGTGAGTCACATATTTTACATTGTTGTCCAAGTATTTTTGGACATGACATGACACGAGAATGACCTTTGACCTGTTCTTGTCTTCGGTCACTGAGGAAACAAATGTCTCTGAATGAACCTGGAGCCTGAATGAACAGATCAACAACCTGTGTGTAAAACTTCCACTAATATAAGAAATGAATTAGTCAACTCACGTCTGCTGATTACGGCATTTCTGTTTTTCCACATACAAAAGATGAGAAACGCTGCAAACAAACACTAAACTGAAGGATGATAAACTCAACAGTCAGTAAAATAAAATGACACGTTATAAACGTATCATTCATACGATCACAGACATTAACCAGGGTCCTGTCGCTCCTCGTGTCTTAGACCAGTGAACAGAGAACATGTCACTTATTTAACATAATAGACCGAGCGCTCTTATGCTGAAAAGTGGAAACGGCGCCGTCAGCGGACGATCAGGTGCTTCGGACTGATACGAGAAGGTTTTTGTTCAGATGCTTCACAAACAGAAAACTGATTCACAAATGTCTTTGTTAAAGTTGTAAATGTTCGGAAGAGATTCACAAATCAATTGAATCTATTCACGATTCTTTCTTTGTCTTTTCTTGCAGATCCATTTTATATTTGCAAGATATTTTTGTGAGTTTACAGACGTATTTATTTTTATTTGTGGAAGGTTTTTCTATTTACAGATTTACATACGTATTGCTGATCTGTTTACACAAATAATAGTGAAACACATCTTCCTCCTCAGGGGAGGGAACCGGGCTGAGGTGCACTTATTCAGTTTTCGGTGTATACGGTTTTGTTGTCAGTCAACAGCAGTGGGTTTAATATTTAAAATGACGAACCTCCTTTTAGAGATCTGAATTTGCCATCTTTTTCTTCAGGATATCAGTTCAGTGTATCAGATCTTCGCTGACGAGGTTCTCGGCTCCGGACAGTTTGGAATCGTTTACGGAGGTGAAACAAAAGCCTGATACAATTACAGTCAATAGTCTAAACTAACGATAATAAACAGAAAAATAAAACTTCCTGTCTTTCCCCTCGTCCTCTGCAGGTAAACACAGAAAGACGGGCAGAGACGTAGCGATCAAAATCATTGACAAAATGAGGTTTCCCACCAAGCAGGAGAGCCAGCTGAGGAACGAGGTGGCCATTCTCCAGGTACGACTCGCTGAGCGGCGTCGCTTTGACACACGGTTCAAAAAACCTTTGCCTTCATTCACGATTTGTTTCAAGAACTGAAAACATCAAAGAGAAAACAGAACAGAAAGAAGAAGGTCCAACGTCGGGGAACATCAACGTTTGGTCTTGTTTCTGACAGAACCTCCATCACCCTGGTATCGTCAACCTGGAGTGCATGTTCGAGACGCCCGAGCAGGTGTTCGTCGTCATGGAGAAGCTTCACGGTGACATGTTGGAGATGATTCTATCGAGCGAGAAGAGTCGACTGCCTGAACGCCTCACCAAGTTCCTGGTCACACAGGTCAGTGCCCAACAGAGCCGTGATAGCTCAGAATGATCAAAGGTCAAAGGTCAAAGTCCATGTGACTGCATCAAACATTTCTGACTTTGTGAACTCAACACCTCTGGAGAGCCCGAAGGTAAAACCCCACAACTTTAAACACGTTTAGACATATGTGTGAACTGCAGTTGGGCCGGTTGGTGAAGTTTATGGAAGCGAAGACCAATCACAGGCCAGCGAGCGACCTGCCTGTCCAATCAGATATAGAGAGAGTTTATGGGTCTGAGTAAGTGTGTCGATCGGGTCGATCAAACTGGGACTGAACGCACTGAGGCCTCTGAGATGGAAATTGGAAATCACTTTGCACATTGTGTCCACAGATCCTGGTGGCCCTCAGACATCTTCACTTCAAGAACATCGTCCACTGTGACCTGAAGCCTGAGAACGTCCTCCTGGCCTCAGCAGAACCTTTTCCTCAGGTTAGAACACATCCTCGTAAACCTGGAGCCATTGTGTCCTTTCTGCTGTGGTGTTACTTTGGAGGAACTTTCATTCTCCCTTTCCTCCAGGTGAAACTCTGTGACTTTGGCTTTGCTCGTATCATCGGCGAGAAGTCTTTCCGTCGTTCAGTCGTTGGCACGCCGGCCTATTTGGCGCCCGAGGTTCTGCGCAGCAAAGGCTACAACCGATCTCTGGACATGTGGTCAGTCGGCGTCATCATCTACGTCAGTCTGAGCGGGACGTTTCCTTTCAACGAGGACGAGGACATCAACGACCAGATCCAGAACGCAGCCTTCATGTACCCACCCAACCCCTGGAAGGAGATCTCCGAGGAAGGTAAGAGACACGAACCAGCAGATTCTGTTGTATAAAACTAAGTCTAGGTCACAAAAAATAGACTTTCCTTGACACCCAGCCAATAAATTCAGAGCTACCATCAGTCAATCAACAGAAAAGTAATTAAGCAAGTCATTTTGATAATCGTTGAATCCTTGCACCATTGCCTTGAAACTGCAAAGCTCCAGAGCATTTGGCTCTTTGGCCTGAGTCGGACCCATATACCTCCAGGTTGGGCCGTGGAACCAGGAATATACTGGGCCAGAAGAAGACAAACATGGTGTCAAAGTATGGGCCACATTTATTATGTTTCCAGTCAATGAAACAGAGACACGATAGTGGATTCATGATTGTGCAGCTCTACAGCAGAGAAAGTGAGGTACAGGTTAAAAGTTAAAAGAAACTTTGACGTCAAAGCTGCAGTTTCCTTGTATGTTCCTGGCAGAGACGAGTGTCATGGCTGAATAGAGAAACGTCAGGTTCCCTGAGTGGATCTAAGGTTGTGTTTCTTGTTCGCAGCCACTGACCTGATTAACAACCTGCTGCAAGTGAAGATGAGGAAGCGCTACAGTGTGGACAAATCGCTGAGCCACCCCTGGCTGCAGGTAACAAATACAACTTGTAGAAAACACTGCAGCAGGAAAGACAGGAAAGTAAATGGAAGGTGCTTCTACAGCTACGGAGCGACTCTGATTAGAGGTGCTTTGCCAACAAGCTCCTCATTAATGAACCACCTGAGCTGCAGGTGAAAGCTCAGTCTGTTTACACCCAAGTAACCAGGTTACTCAGAGAAATCAGGTTATGCAGGTAATCCCAGTTACCTGGTATCTATAGATCTGTGTTAACGTTCAACATGAATCAGATACCGCCTCTATCATGAGACAGTCCTACTGCTTTTATGTTGTGTATTTGTGGTGGAGGGCTGACGGTGAATTGGCAGCTGAATGAGTTTTTTTTTTTTAGATCTGGTTTCTCTAATCCCTCACCCTGATCAGACAACAGGTCTTTGTCCTTTATGTTACACATAAGATGCCCAGTGGTGGAAAGAAACTACAGTACATGTAAAAACACAACAGTATATAACTAAAGTCTATTAATTCACTTGAGTATTTTAATTTGCCTGAATCCAATCTGACTCTTTAACAACCAGTGGAGTCGCCCCCTGATGGTCAGTAGAGAGAATGAAGGTTTAAGGCTCTTCAGCATTGGCTTCACTTCACGGACCCAGAGTCCAGGTCCAGGTTTAGAGACAGTCCAGGTCCAGGTTTAGAGACAGTTCAGGTCCAGGTTTGGAGACGGTCCAGGTTTGGAGACAGTCCAGGTCCAGGTTTAGAGATGGTCCAGGTTTGGAGACAGTCCAGGTCCAGGTTTGGAGACAGTCCAGGTCCAGGTTTAGAGATGGTCCAGGTTTAGAGACAGTCCAGGCCCAGGTTTGGAGACAGTCCACGTCCAGGTTTAGAGACAGTCCAGGCCCAGGTTTGGAGACAGTCCAGGTCCAGGTTTAGAGACAGTCCAGGTTTGGAGACAGTCCAGGTCCAGGTTTGGAGACAGTCCAGG
>CM076665.1:21541132-21574244 GCA_038496675.1 Rachycentron canadum
ATGTTAAAGGTCCATACGGTCTAAAGGTAGATGTTAAAGGTCCATACAGTCTAAAGGTCGACCTCCATGTGGTGATTGATATTAATACAGTTAAAGTATCAAAGGTCTCAGTCACAGAGAAATGCTCACAGCCTGTTTTCAGAAACTGAGCCTTAAAACCAGTCATCAGGACTTCTGGAACTTTGTGATGTCACAACAAAGTCACCACCTTCAGACACACCCACTTGGACTCAATTTGCAGGGTTTGGAGTGTTTACCTGAAATCTGTTATATTTTTATTAGCCAATCAGAGGAAAGGCTCAGATCCTCTCTTCTGATTGGCTGACTGACCTGTTCCTAAAGATCAGAGCTCAGCCTGAGAGAAGATCTAAAACTACACTGAGGTGGTTTTTGGTTCTGAAAAACACAAATATATCTTCTTATGGAGATCAACACTTCAAAATAAAAGACTGGAGAAGTAGAAGAAAATATGGATCTTTAAAAAAATATTGGACCTTTAAACCAACATAATGTATTTTAATCATGTAATCATGTGTTCAAACACCAGGACCTTGGTGGTTCCTCAGGGGTGTTCTGGTTCAGGTGCATACCTGTATGAAGGTGGACGAGGCCAGGGTGGGGGACGGCGTTATGACAAACCTCAGCTGGTCCGGCTTCTCTGGGTCGATGTCCACCATCACCTCCCTCCAGCCTTTCTTCGTCTTCTACTCAAAACAGGACGATATAAAAACATTCATTAAATATAAACTCCAGTGTGTATTTCTTCTCTTGTCACATCTGGACACAGATATTCTGTCTTCACTGCTCCTGGATCTTCTAGATCAGGAAAATGAAAGTGCTCTGTTTGGGCAGTGAGACGTTCACATGCAGGTGTAACTACAGATGGACGTTCCTTTGTGAACGGTATCTGTGTCATGTTGGCTCCACCTGGTGGTGAAAACAGACATGAACTGTGTGACAATGGTTGTGTCACTGTGGCTCAAGCACACAGAGACAAATGGACTGGAAGAAACGCACTTTTCATTTTCCTACAAACAGAGTCTGATAAAGAGATGAAATCACGTTAAAACTGTACCTGGAACTTGTGGATGGGCAGAGCGTCAAAGAACTCATGAGCCAGGAAGATGCTAAAACCTGAGAGAAAGAAGGAGGAACAGCTCTGAGGTCAAATACAAAAGGCTTTTACTGTGACCAGACAACAATGATGCTGTGTAATCAACATCTGGACACGACACATCTGTCAGGTGGATGACAGTTACACAGAAAAAGGCAAAAAACAAAGGTGTTCAGTGTAATAATTGATTTTCCTTCCTACAGTGTTTGAATCCAGTGAACACACAGAGGTTTCTGATCCTCTACACTAACAAACAGGAGGGAAATACACAATGGTGACACACTGGTGTATTTCTATATTTTAGTGAGGGGTCGTTACTTTAAAGTCGAGCAGGACCATGGAGTCTGGTTCTGCTCAAGGCTTCTGTCTCTTTAAAGGATGTTAGCTGTTTGCTCTTGGGATGTGTTGTGTGTCTGTAAATTATTTTATATTGAGAAGTTCTGGACTCGTTCTGTTGGAAAGTTCAGTTTATAAAATAGAATCAACTTGACTGCTGCAGCTCTACTTTAATCAATCAATCAATCTACTCCAATTCCTGAAATGAGCAGTTTTACTTCATTTGATTAGATGAAATGTTGTGAACTGAACTGATGCCGATTGGATCATTTGATCTGAATTCACTCAGAGAAACAGAAAGGATTCTTGTCTCTTTACTCAGGAGCTGAGTCACAGCTGCAGCTCTGACACTGTCACATGTGGTGTTGCTGCAGGTTTGATCAAAACTTCCTCTCAGCTGCTTGTTACCTGTGGGGACGTCGTCCAGGCACCGGTACCAGGACACCGGCAGGCCAGTCACAGTCTCTCCGCGGCGGTAAACCGGATTGTCCTCGGCGTCGGCCACCTGGCTGTGGCTCCCGGTCAGATTCTGGGCCTGCAGCAGACTCAGGGCTGGACTCACCTCTACCAGGTGGAGGGACACGGAGACTTCACCCAGGACTGAGCGCAGCTGACTGAACACCTGGAGAGGGCGGCCATGTTTTCACTTCATACAGATGTTGGTAATCAGTCCTGGTTCAGCTTCTTGAAACTGTCTCCCAGTATGTGTCAGATCTCACTGGTCTTATTTTAAGGCTCTTTGTGACCTTTTCTTACAGTTACAACCTTTCAGTGTGGAGTCAGTCTCTGATCCACAGACTGAGAACTAAAGGGGGGCAGGTGTTTACAGTCAGACCTGCCTGTTAAATCCCTTTTTAAAATAACTTTTATTAAAAAATTTGTTTTGTTTTTTTATTACTATTCAGCTTTAATCCTGTTTTGATCATTTCTTTATGTCACTGAAATGTCTTTTAATCCTATGATGTTTTATTTCTACCCATGTGAAACACTTTGTTAACTGAGGTACAAATATAGATTATTACTAATATGGTTATACTGGAGGTGGCACAGGGGTTCAGTGGTTAGCACTGTTGGTGATGATGGGACCCGTCTCTAACGATCAGCTGCTCTAAATAAAATGACTCGGCTCTCACTCTGAGGATGTCACTGGCTAACGTTCCTTTCCCAGGTCCAAGCTCCACCAGCTGCAGTTGTTTGGGTCCTCCTGCCCCCATCCACTCGCTGATGATCCACACACCAAGCAGCTGGAGGACAGAAAACACATTTATCAAACGACAATCAGCAGGAGGGGTTGGTCAAATATGTCTCCAGGACTGTTCTTATCTAACAGAGCAGAGCCTGACGACCTAATTTCCTGTTTGTACCATGTCTGTTTGTGACAGCTGGAAAAACTGAACTGAAACAACAACATGAAAAACCAACTCATGTTGGATTAATCAGACAATAGACAAAACAGACAAGTAGATTTTCTTTGTTTCTCTATATGGAAATCTGATTAACTGAAACTGAAATAGCTGATATTAACAATCATTTACCACTATTCATGAGCTGAAAAAGTGTTTTCATCAACTGTCAGAGTGTCAATTAATTAATTGTCAGTCAAAAAGTTGAGAAGATCCTGAGAGTGTTGAACTGGTCTGTGGTGTTTTGTTGCTTATGACTTCACATTTCTATAAAATGACTATTTTTTAATATTTCAAAGGTTGTACAGTCTCACTCTAACATGCCCTCACCTCTCCAAAAATCTGACTGATTTCTGGGGATGTGATGAAGTCTCCGTCTGGTCCCAGCATGTTGTTCCTCACATAATAACCCTGGAAGAGAAAACAAACCCGTCCGAGTGATGGATGACGACCGTGTTCAGGTTTTAGAAAGACAAATAGTTACACAACGTAAAAACAAACACGTCTAACTGAGGTCTTACTGATTCTGGCTCCCGAAACAGAGACATATTTGGTCTTTCTCTGATCCAGGACCAGGACGGCCAGGCTGAGACCGATCCAGGGTGAGAGCCTGGTCCTCACTTACCGTCACAGGGTTGGTGAGCACCTCCCTCATGTACTCAGCCACTGGAATGGGACCTGTGGCTTTTATTTTGGAAGTCAGGTGTAGCAGCATGGACGCTGGGGGCTTTTCTTCATCTGGTGAGGAGCTGCAGAAGAGTCTGGTCTGAGCTGTCAAACACACAGGGTGAGGGTGAACATGAGCACGTCCCGGAGCTTCACTTCCTCTGGTTCATTCACCTGTTCTGAATTAAGTTTTCTCAGACTTTGTTCGATTGAGAGAAATATATAATTCAGGGCCCATAATAAAAATGCAATAGACAAGACAGACTTTAAAGGTTGGACATGGTTATTAAAATCAATTGATACAGTTTTAATTAACTCATATTACGGCGGAATTCAGAGATATTGTGACAGCAGTTTGACATTGAACCGTTTCAGTTACACCGTATTTAAGTGAAAACCGAGGCCGGTGTCACCTGCTGCTGATGGTCTGAAGACTCCGCTGAGCAGCAGCCGCGTTTTAGCCCCGAGGAAAGTCCCCATTCTGCCGCCACACAGGACTACGACACCGGGCCCGGAGCCATCACCACACGGACCTTTTCACGGACTAACGGTTGCTCTGCTCCCCGGCCGGTTAGCATTAGCCGTGTTAGCTACGAGTGCGTGAAGTGCGTCAAGTTGCAGAGAACCGAGGATACGATACAACTTCCGGCTTACCTTTCACAATAAAACACGTATGGCGAGCCAAATAAAAACAGAAAACCACATTTATTTTTTTAAAACATTTGTTTTGTTTTTGTTCAAACATTGTGTCATTCCTTTTATTCAGTTGGTTATTTCAAACCTGCGTCAAGATAAGAGAAGGATATACTGTCGACAAGGTTTAAAAAAATAAAACTAAAGCCACTAGCAGTAATTTAAGTTCCTCTATCATTCTTTATTAATATCAATAAATATGGGCCTTTTTCGGTTTATCTTTGTTTGATGTTGCCCCTAACAAACAGTGGTATATTTTTTATTGATAAAGTTACCCAGTAGTGTATAAATTGACCCCATCTGTGTCGGCTGCAATATTGGAGCAACGCGGAAATACACATTAATGCATCGACAATATAAAGGAAATGTGGGCTACATGTTAATTACTCGGCCATTCCATCACAAAATGAGCTGTTGTATTTGTTGTATGTTCCTTTTTTTTTGAAAACACATTTCCTTTGTTTCCGGTATCATTACGTCTTGACTGTTGCCTTGACCACTCTTCGTCAACAACAAACGCTCTGATTGGATGACCTGTGTGACGTTTTCAAAGAAGTCAATGATTGGCTCTTAAGTATCGTCTTTTAGCATTTAGCATCGCTAGCTTGCGCAAAAATTAAATAAACGAAGATGATATTATGCGTCGGTTTCCTTTTTCAAATGTTTGTACTTTAAATTAAAAATATGTAACGTACGTTAAAATGAGTGAAACGGTTCGGAAACGCTGCCGTGACGTCGCCGACGTCTTCTTCCGGGTCACGCTCCTCACGCTGTAACAAGCATGGCAGCGAAAAACAGGCACCGCAAGAAACTCAAACCGATGAAAGTGACTTTTCATCCAGAAGAGAACGAGTCGGAGGCTGAAAACGGCAGCGGGGAGGTGGAGGGAGATCCTGCGGCTGATGGAGGTGAAGACAGAGCGGAGAAGGATGAAGAAGAGTTCAGTCTGGAGGAGGTTTTACGGCTCGGAGGAACACAGGTCAGAGAAAACCAGACCACATTCAGAACTTCATAGAGTTATTTTATAATTTAGCCTCAATTTATTTGAACGGTTAGCAAATCTACACACTTATACACCTGCTTTAATTAGTTGAGTGCAGTTAATTTGTGTTTGTGAGGCTGATATTTCTAATGTTTCTAAAGTAACTTGCTCATAAACATGAGTAGGAGTTCGTGTTCTTCAGGTATTAAATGAATTTAGGGTGATTATGTCATTGAGAGTCGTTTTTATCCATAACAATGACAACAAACTTAGGGCTGCAAATAAGTCATTTGACTAATTAATCTACTGGTTATCTTATCAGATGGTTCCTTGTGTACATTTAAATGGTCAGTAAAATAGTGAAATGTTCATAGTCAATTTACAATAATAGACAAAACCAGCATCTTTTTTTTTTTTTACAATTTGCAGGAAATGAGTGACAAGAAAAACTATACCTGACACTCCAGAGTCCTTTCAGTAATGATTTAATCTGCATTATTACATTGCATTATTATTTTTTACAGTATAAAATGTGAGAAACGATAGATGGGATTAGAGTCAATTCAAATAAACAATGTAAGAAATATACATAGTAAACAGCAGAGTGAAGAACAGACTGTGGACATTTTGTCTTCTGTCAGTAAAGTGTCCACATACTGTCTGATACTTAATAAAACTTTCTGAGCCTCTAATCTTTTGCAGGCCGACTACATCCTCCTTGCTGGCCTGGATGATTCCAACGAGCTTGTTGACGGAGGGAAGAAAGGCGCCATAGACGATCTGGAGGAGGGCGAGCTGGAGAAATTTATCACCAAACTGGGCATCAGGGCGTACGCCGGACAGCAGGCCATTGCAGATGAGCCAGAGGGCAGCAAGGCTGGAGAGTCCGGGGAGAAGGAAAGTAAGAAGGCCAAAGCCAAGAAGGCGTCCACAGAAGAACAAGTGTCCAGCACCCAGAAGAAAGTCAGCAACGACCAGGAGGCGGCCAAGAAGACGAAAGAGGGTCAGGTAGCTGCCAGGAAAAAAGCCAAACAGAACCTGAATGTGTTTGAGTTCCAGCAAAGGCAGGTGCTGCTGATCAAACCTGGAGGGAAGTGGTTCGACCTAGAATACACAACCGAGGGCTCGACGACCCCTCAGGACCCCCAGCTGGTCTCCCAGTACAAGACGCTCGCCCAGCGGCTGTTCGAGGCCGAGGTGGCGCTCTACAAAAGCAAGAAGAACCTGCAGAAAGGAGCCAACTCCAACTGGATGAAGACCGTTGTCTCCTCCGGCGTGCTGGCAGACAGGATGGCAGCCATGACGGTTCTAATCCAGGACGCTCCTGTGCACACGCTGGAGCATGTGGAGAACCTGGTGTCCATGGTGAAGAAGAAGGGCAGCCGGCGGATGGGTCTGATGGCTCTGGACACACTGCGAGAGCTGCTGCTCTCTGACCTGCTGCCAGAAGACAGGAAACTCCGGCCCTTCGCCCAGCATCCGTTCGACCAGCTGGAGGAGAAAGCCAGCGGCAACCGGGACGCCCGTGACCGCCGTCTCATCCTGTGGTATTTTGAGCACCAGCTGAAGCATCACATTGCTGAGTTTGTAGCATCCCTGGACACAGTGGCTCATGACACGGTGGCGGCGACCAAGGCGAAGGCGTTAGCCTCCGCCCACGAGCTGTTGTGCAACCGCCCGGAGCAGGAGCGGGCACTGCTCATCCAGGTGGTCAACAAGTTGGGAGACCCCGAATACAAGACGGCGGCTAAAGCTTCGTACCTGCTGGAGACGCTGCTGCACAAACACCCCAACATGAAGGTGGTGGTCTGCTGCGAGGTGGAGCGGCTCATGTTCCGGCCCAACATCAGCGCAAAGGCTCAGTACTACGCCGTCTGCTTCCTCAGCCAGGTATTACTGAGCCATGATGAGCCCGAGCTCGCAGCCAAACTTATCACCATCTACTTCTCATTCTTCCGCGCCTGCGTCAAGAAAAAGGATGTCGAGTCGAAGATGCTGAGCGTGCTGCTGTCAGGCGTGAACAGGGCGTATCCCTACGCCACCGCCGGGGACGAGAAGGTGAAGGAGCAGATGGACACTCTGTTCAAAGTAGTTCACCTGGTGAAGTTCAACACAGCGGTGCAGGCGCTCATGCTGCTGTTCCAGGTGATGGACTCCCAGCAGACCATCTCAGACCGGTACTACGTCGCTCTCTACAGGTAAAAGAGTCTACGACTCTTTATTTCACCAAATCCACTTAGGTGGTTCAGATGAGACCTTAACTTCAGTGCTTTTACTGGTCATTGACTGTTTCAGAGGAAGTTGAGGTTTTGACCAATCCTGTAGGTTTTAAAAACAGGACTTGTCAGAAAAGTGAGACCTTGGGATCCTGGGTCCAAAACAATCCTGTGTCCTGTCCCTCATTCTCTCTAATGACCATCAGGGGGCGACTCCACTGGTTGTTAAAGAAGTCAGATTGTATTGAAGTCTATGGGAAAATGTCCCTACTTCTCCTTGATTTATTAGCTCAGTAAACGTTTTCCTAATGAGTTTATGGTCTCAGTCTCTAGTTTCAAGTCTTCAATACAACATGATGTTCATTTTTTAAATGATGGTCCATTTAGAGGAAAATAGAAAGCAAGGGGTGAGTTAGTCACTGAAACGTTTCTTCTTCTTCTCTGCAGGAAGTTGTTGGACCCCGGGCTGTCGTCGTCCTCCAGACAGAGCATGTTCCTCAACCTGATGTACAAGTCGCTGAAGGCCGACATCATGCTGCGGCGGGTCAAAGCCTTCGTCAAGCGCCTGCTGCAGGTCAGCGCTGAGCAGAGCGCCAGCTTCACCTGCGGGGCGCTCTTCCTGGTGTCGGAGGTCATGAAGGCCAAGCCGGGCCTGAAGCTGCTGCTGCAGGAGGACGGGGTGAGAAGGCCGCTCACGTACTCACTAACAAATCTATGTACTATTACACTGCAAGTCACTTAATAACAGCAACAATCACAAAATATTTAAATAGAACAAGGTGAAAATGAGATTTTAATTGATTGCAACAATAATTTGCACTGTATTTTAGAAATTGCTTATTTTGAGAATGAAAAAAATGAAAGTCCCCAACTCTTTTCTGAACACTGTTCTTTACAAAATGACCTGGTTTCATTTAGATCTGTCTAATTAAAAAGACCAGACTGTTGATGAAGTCGCTGCACTTTCAAATGAGTTAATGTTGTCATTCTGGAAAATGATCCTTGGTGGTGATTTGAAAAAGGAAAATAAAGTTAAGAAATGTGGTTGTTATAGATAATTAAAACATTTGGAAATGATGACAAATGATTCTTAGATTTATCAAATAATTTTGAACAAAGCTTGTTCAAAATAAGTCAAAAATAGATAATTACACAATATACAAATTGATAATAAACAAATTTTTGTTTTTAATGTTACTTTCTGTTGTTTGTTTAGGATGGAGAGGAGGAGGAGTTCAAAGACCTCGCTGAAGAGGAGGAGAAGGATGATGATGATGAAGAGGAGCACTTTGTGGATGCTGACAAACTGGAGGAAGGAGCGAGTGTAGAGGCAGAGGGGACCAAACCCACGGCATCATGGGTACATCACCAGAACCTGGAAGGTCAGTCATCAGCCAGCTGAAAGACGTAGCTGCTCCACGTCGTTGTGGTTTGAATTAGTTTTGTCTTTCCTTCCTTCAGGTGGGAAGAGCCTACAGAGCTACGACCCGCTGCACAGAAACCCGTTATTCTGCGGCGCCGACCACTCGACTTTGTGGGAGCTGCAGAGGGTGAGACACAAACAAACGCATCACAACAAACACAAACTGAAGCTTTTAATGTGGCGGGATCAGGCCCAGTCTGATGGTGGTTGATTTATAATTGATAACAATAATAAATCTTTGTTTATGTTTACAAAACTTTTCAAAACAAGCTTAGAAAGTGATTTACAGACATGAGAAGATAAAATTAAAAAACAAAGTAAATGATAGAATGAAACTAACTAGAGATTTGAAAAAGAGACTGGGGTTGTTTGTCACCTTTGCTGCAGAAATATTCCATTCTTGACTGAAATAAATCCCTGATGATTAATTAACTCTTAACTTAACTCCATATCAGCCTGTGTCACTTAATTCCACATATATTAGTTAATGCAGTGGCCTGTAAGTACCAAAAAATCAATTAACAGAAATGTTAAACTATGTTTGACGAAATTTACAAACAGTGTCCCATTGTACAGTTTGTCCACCAGAGGGCGCAGACAGGCTGGTTTTTACACCATGTGTCCATATTATTCTAATCTTTTTTACTATAGCATCGGATTTTTAAATCCGTAAATATCAATATGTGTGTGTTACAGATCAGGTTATAGTTCTTAATTTCTTTACTTTCTCTTGAGTTGAATAGTTCAGCCTTTCACAAAGTGGTCCAGAGGAAATGAAAATAAATATCTGGTTTAATGTGGAGTTTCTCAAACAGAGTGAGCACAGAGCTAAGTGTTGTTTTCATTATCAAATCAACAACAGTGTTGTTCTTCAGTGACCGTCTCCTCACGTAGCTTCATCAGTCGACAGTTCATGTTTTAGTATACGTCAGAAATGATCAGCTAGCGTTAGCCAACAGTTAGCAAACAGCTAGCCAACGGTTAGCAAACAGCTAGCCAACGGTTAGCAAAAAGCTAGCCAACAGTTAGCAAACAGCTAGCCAACAGCTAGCCAACAGTTAGCAAACAGCTAGCTAACAGTTAGCAAACAGCTAGCTAACAGTTAGCAGTGATCTGGACAGTGTTCAGATGTGTGAGTGATATTTACGATGCCACAATAAGTGAAGCACAAAGCTCGTAGATTATACCAGTGAATAGATATCAGAGTGGATAAAGCACATCTTATTATTGTGACTCTGGTTCGATTCCCAGTCGGCTCAACTCTTTCCCGCTTTGTTTTTCAAATCTCTTGTTTCCTGGTTTATCACTGACTTTTCCAATAAAGACATCAAAATGGAAAAAAAACAATTCAACACTATTTTTCCATACAAATTCACCACAACACTTCTGAAGTAGCAGCCCTGTTAGTTTTGGGGATGTTTGGGAGTCAGGTGGTCCCTGAGTTTTATTTTAGCGTCTCAGTCCTTGGTCTGAAAAAGTTTGAGAAACACTGGAATAGAAGATTAAATTCATAAATAAATAAAAAAACAGGTTTGAAGAGAAAATGTTTGGAAAAACCCTGAAGTGATGCTGCAGCTTCACATATACAAGTTATTAAATTGGTAAAGTTGCTCATTAGAACAGGAAATAGTCTGAATTTTAAGATAATAAAAGTTTCTGAATCTGTCAAACTGTCAACTGTTTTTAATGTTTGTGTCTCTGCAGCTCACACTGCACTTCCATCCCTCAGTGTCGCTCTTCGCAAAAACCATCCTGCAGGTAAAGGTTCACACGTCTGAAACTCAAAGTCTCTGTTCTTCATGTATCTCTGTGCAGCTCGTTTACTCCAGAGCTCATCCTTGTTTCCACAGGGATGCTTCATCCAGTACTCCGGGGACCCGCTGCAGGACTTCACCCACATCCGCTTCTTGGATCGATTCGTCTTCAGAAACCCCAAACAGCTGAAGGGACAACGTAATAAATGATTAATAACAATGATTGTTGCTATATCCAGAATTTAAAAAACTTAACACACAAAAACACAAACTCATAAACTAATATTTTTATCATTCAGAAAACACAGATGCTGCAGTGTTGAGGCCCAGACAGAGGTTACCTGCCAACACGTTACCAGGTGAGCTCTTTCCTCATGAAGGTTTGTGTTAAATGAGCAGAACTGGTTTTTACCCAGTGTCAGTGAAGTGATCGTTTTGTCTCCTGTCAGTGGACTGTGAGGAGTTTCTGTCTAAAGAGGAAAGTCAGATCCCTGTGGATGAAATCTTCTTCTACCGGTGAGTCAGGAATCATCCACCATTATTACAGTTTTTTTATTATTAGATTTTATTTCTATTTAAATCAGCAGAATGTGGTAAAACCGTATGGAAACGTATCTCAACAGGTTTTCTGATCATTAATTATCTGTCAGTTCACCACGTGCTCATTAGACTGAGGGTGAAAGTTATTCATCATTTAATTATTAATGGCTGGTAATTTCTTTTTTTGTTTTACAATTTAATCTGTTTAATAATTCAAATGCTCTCTTAAATTTTTTTTTTTTATTTCCCTTCATCATTGAATAGATTAATTAATAAAATTAAGATAAATATATATATGTGTATATTTTAAATTTGAATAATTTCTGTAGCTGCAGACTCAGAATAATCAATTTGTACCAAATTACTAATAATCTTTGACAAATTTAGGATAAAAGTTAGGTCAGTCTGATTATTGTTGTTGTTTTCTAACCTTGTGTCTTCTGAACAGCTACTTTAAGAAACGTCAGCAGGAGAAAAAGGTTCGTCGTCCTCGAAGAGATGGCGACGACGAGAGCGTGGAGGATGTGGACGACGACGAGTTTGAGAAAATACTTGGTGAGTTCTGTTTGTTGGCCATCAGCTGATTTCAGGACAGAACACGACACTTCCTGCTGCTCCTGTGTGAACAGACTTTTAATATCTGTCTTTGCCCGTGAACAGATTCCTGTGAGGCGGACTCCTACTTCACAGACCTGGCAGACGATGATCTGGACTTTGCAGGGTGAGCTTTTATTTCCTGGTAAAACAGTTTGTGTTCTGCTGTGTTTCTCACCATGAGGTTTCTCTTTTTTTTCCCTGTTAAAGGGTTTTTTGTTTTGAGTTTTTCCTCAGTCGATGTGAGGGTCTAAGGGCAGAGGATGTTGTTATGATGCTATGTAAAGAACTTTGAGACAAACTGTTTGTAAAAATGGGCGATACAAATAAAACTGCCTTGCCTGTGTTGATAAAACAAACAAAGGTTTTTGGTTCAATGTCAATGTTTCATGTCAGAGGAAGAAGAGACTTCAGTTCCACAACAGTCAGATTGATAGTTTGATTTATTAACTGATTCTCAGAGAAGATCAACTCGACGTTTCTTCTAACTCCTCCTCCTCCTGTTCTCCCTTAATGTTTTTCAGCAACATTAAGCGTAAAAAGGGGAAGAAAGGCGACGAGGACTCGGACTCAGACCTGGACGATGAGGACATGGACGACCTGGACGATGAGGAGGTGTCTCTGGGCAGCATGGACGAGGAAGACTTCGGAGATGAGCTGGAGGATGAAGGCGGGGCGTTCATGGATCCTGACGGAGGTGGAGACGACGATGAAGACGATGATGATGAAGGTAACGTGTGTTAATGAGATGGAAATTTAAATGTTTTTTTATATTGATGTTAATGTTCATTCATGGACCTGGACCAGGACCTGGTCTGACCTGGACACTGAATCAAATCCTCCTTTGCTCTCTCAGTTCCACAGCTGGAGGAAGATGATGATGATGATGATGCTGCTGCATTTGAGGGTGCGTACGAGTTTCCTCAGACTTTGATCTTTAACACGTCGACTCTGACACTTTGACCACAACACACGTGAACTGGGGTCGTCATGGTAACAGAAAACATCACTGTCTCTGATGCACCGTGAAAATAAGTCACCAGTTCAGTCGACTGGTGTTACTGTGAGATCAGCTTCACGAGAAACTTTTACCCAGGAGTCACTACCTCCACAGTGGCTGATGGGAGTCCTAATAAGTGGCTAAATAAATACTAAAACATCAAACCGTCTCCTGTGCAGATTCAGATGATGACATGGAGGCTGATGACATCGCTCCTCGCACCAAGAAGGCGAAGAGGAAATCCTCAGAGGAGCTCGACTTCTCTGGATCTTTGGGTCGGAGCTGAGTTTATTCAACATGTTTTTATTATTAACTGAGGTTTTCAGCTCGTCCGTTTTATTTCATTGATGGTTGTTTTTTCTCACAGGTTCTAAACCGGGGAAGAAGAAGAAAGGAAAGAAAGATTCGGCCATGTTTGCTTCTGCTGAAGAGGTGAGTGTGTAATTTAATAAAGTGTTGAAATTAAAACTTTTAAATCCTCATATTGGCAAAGGTAAAACCAGTGACTGAAACGACTGATCGATGATCAATCGATCGGACTTTGTATTGATGAACCAGCTGTTTGAGCTGGACCTGGTCTGATAGTTGTTTGTGGTTCCTCAGTTTGGCTCCATGCTGGACGAGAACGCCGGCTCCAAGTTTGACAACATCGGACTGAACGCCATGAACAACCCTGACAAAGCAGGTGAGACACCTGGGAAAGACCTGATCAGACCTGATCAGACCTCAGTGGTTCAGAGACCAGATCAGACCTCAGTGGTTCAGAGACCTGATCAGACCTGATAAGACCTCAGTGGTTCAGAGACCAGATCAGAACTGATCAGACCTCAGTGATTCAGAGACCAGATCAGACCTGTATAACTGTTCATAGTGATCCAGCTGCACAATACGCAAAAGCAGATAAAGTGATTTCAGTAAAATCACTTTGTTTTGGTTCAAACAAAAAACACTCCTGTGGTTTGGATATTGCACTTTGTCATATTGTGATTATATTTAAATTGATTGTGCAGCATTAACAGCTGATATATGAAGATTTCCACAAAGCAGCAGTTCTAAATCTGTTCAGAGGTGAAGCTGTGTGCGACTCTGCTGCTCACGAAACAGTTTTCTGGGTTTAATGACGTTTCCACCGGAAATCACTCACATCCAGAGACAAACATTCAATATATCAGAGATAAATGACGACACCCATCGGTTTGTGAGCTGCCGCTTTGGTCGGCCATCTTGGTTTTTTAATATTAAAAATGAATATCATGTTGTATTGAAGACTTGAAACTAGAGACTGAGACCATAAACTCATTAGGAAAACGTTTACTGAGCTAATAAATCAAGGAGAAGTAGGGACATTTTCCCATAGACTTCAATACAATCTGAGTTCTTTAACAACCAGTGGAGTCGCCCCCTGATGGTCATTAGAGAGAATGAAGGTTTAAGGCTCTTCAGCGTTGGCTTCACTTTACAGACCCAGAGTCCAGGTCCAGGTTTATTCAATTCCTCAGTGAATCAGAATTTCAGGTCCAGTTCAGTTACTGATGTAAATGTTACATTTGGACTTAAAGTCCAGAACCTGAGAGTTGAGGGTTAACGCCAACGACTAAAGCCTCATGAAGTTCACAGGAATCAGGACTGAGGATCTGGTCCCTGGTCTCTGACATCACAGTCATGTTAGAGAAGGATTCAGGGTCAGAATAATGAAGTCCAGAGGCAGTGACGCAGGCGTCTTCTCTAACCCCCGCAGGTCTGAAGCAGCTGAAGTGGGAGGCTCAGCGTGACGACTGGATCCATGGCCGCGACGCCAAGACGCTGCGCCAGAAGAAGACCATGTTCAACAAGAGGAAGACGGCGTTCAGCCGGGCCAGGACGGGAGGCAGGACGTTTGGGAACAAGAAGAGGAGGAAGTAGCTGTTAGCCTGGGTGAACTTTTCACTCTGGACCCCCCTTCAGTCTCGTTTGGCCGACCAGGCTTCGCGGTCGCTCTGCCGGATGCCGTACACCCCCGCCCACTCATTGGACCGGTAGTAAACTGGGAGGAAACAGGAGCAGACACTGGTTCATCAGTGTGAAGAGGAGCCACGTCTGATTTGTTTTTATATAATTAAAGACTGGTATGAGACATTACGTTGTCATGGCAACATATTTCTTTCTGCTGATGATGATTTCCAGAAACAACAAACAACATTTTCTTCGATTTTAACTAATTTAACAATCATCAGAGTTTGTCATATGAAGAGATGTCATCATTAAAGTTGTTGTTTCTTGATGTTGAAAAAGTTTGTTTAGAAACAGATAAACATTAAGTGTTTCTTCATAATATACAGATAAATTCTTTAATTACAAAATCTGAGGCTAAAGTTTAATCTAAATGCATCACATTGATCAAGTATGAACTCAGTCTGGCTCAGCTGGACTGCCCTTCAAAATAAGTCTTTTCAACTTGATTGTCAGTCAGTCCAAATATTAAGATGACAATAAAACAGGTGATCCTTGTACCTTCCAGAATCGATGGAAACCTGCCGTTCATGGTGTTCCTGAAGTCTGTTGGACACGAAACAAGATTTCAAACGATAAATAGAAACACAGATCAGTCAAACTAATGTTAAAGGACCACGTGGTAAAGTCAGTGTAAAGAACAGAGCTGACTCCACCGAGTTTACTGGTATAGCAGAGAAATTTAAAAACATTATATAATTAAAGAGCAAGATCGACAGATTAAACAAAGGCAGTTTTTAGCTTCTTATTGTTCTCCTGAGCCCAGTTCCAGACCAGGACCTGGTTCTCTCTGGTCTACAGAGACCGAGGGTGGGTCACAGTGTTCGATACCTCTACTGCTGTTCATCATGTGAAAGAGGCCAAACACCCCGAAGACGCCCAGCAGCTCCACCACCATCAGCCCCTTTATGAGTTTCTTGGTCAGGGGCTCCAGAGGTTTGGGAGGCATCTGAAGAGAGACACATTCAATCCCAACTTTATTCAGACCAACAAGGATGACAGCTGTCCACAACAAACAGCTTCTATTCTTCACTTTGACCTGTGGGACACGACGTAACCTTTTTAAACTTGTTTAGTGGAAGAGAATGAAATTCTGATGGACAAACACAAATAAGGACATGGCTGATCAATAATCAACCATCTTGGTAACTGATCGATTTAAATAAAATGTGAGAATTTTCTGCTTCTCTTTGTCTTGTGATTATAAACAGGATAAGGAGGATTTGACTATTTTATTTTAAGAAATAGACATTTCATACAACAGCGTTGTGTCTTATTACTGTTATATCATTGTGAGTCAGTCCTAATAATAAAGTGTCAGTCTGATCAGATCAACACTAGCTTCAATGAGGAAACTGCTAATCATGTTGTACCTTTGTGTTTAAAGTTCAAATGGAAAGTTTAACCTCGTGACCTCAGATCTTTCAGGTTTAGCCTCTGAATGAAGCGAATAAACTCACCTTCATGTTGAGCGTATAACGTGAAATACTCGCACGTTGACGCTTCTCTGCCCTTTAGTCGCACTGACAAGCTAACGGCTGACAAGCTAACAAGTACGGAGGCTCGCTCGGTACAAATCGTCTGCCAATCGCCTTTTTAATGTCGGTCTGAAACCAGTGGAAACATCGGCTTCTGGCTTCCGGGTTACTTCCGCGTTATGTGGCCCACAGAGACTGCGCAGTAGAGCATGGATGTCCTCATATGAGAGCTAATAAAACACCCACAGTATGAGCTGAATGGGCGCCATTTTTAGATCCGGTATCCTGTTTTAATAATACACCCATGGGGGCAACCCACTGTGACGTCACCATCGGTCTGCTTTGAAGCCTCCAGGCTGTAATTTGTCCGTCAGCCATCTTGTTTTTTTTTTTAAACCAGTAGAAACCATATTTGGAGGAGAAGGTGGAGCTGAGGAGGAGTGAGGGGTGGAGCTGACCTGCTCTGTACTCTATCCTGATTGGGTGGTGCAGTCTGTCAATCACAGTGTAACCACGCCCCTCATTCATCCTCTGAGTTAATAAGGAACTTTAAACAGCAGATACACACTACCACAACAACTACGACTGATACTAATAATAATAACAACAAAAGAAGAAGAAGAACACATTGACACATCACTTATTATTCAGGGCCATTGTGTCAGTTGGATTCATTGACTGGATAAACATGAAAATAAAATAAATATTTAACATATTTCAGTGTCTAGGCATATTTCTAATGAAGTTGTAATAGATGTATTTGTATACATTGATATGTTAAAAATGAATACAATTTTTAACTTTTATAATTTTTAACTATTATAATAATAAAAAAAATTACAATCCAAATGAAAAACTACCTCAAGAACTTGGTTTGATTTGTGATTTATTTGGCTGTAGTCGCAGGCGGCCACCAGTAGATGACAGTGTAGTAGAATGTGGAACAAAACAACTCTGGAGGTTTCAGATGATGATCATCAAAACCTTGAAAACATGGTTTACAACAAACCAACTCATTAGATTATTTAGAGAGAAAAAATGGAAATGAAAGTCTGAGCAGACTGAGGTTCGATGGAAGAAACACAGCTCAGAGAAAAACCTGCTGATTCCTGAGCTTCTGATAAACAACTGACACTTGTTGTTAATCTTTATTGTTGTTGATTCATTAGATTTACATCCTTTATTTTTGCCTTGATTCTATAATACTGTTGCTTTGTGTTATGATGTTTATTTGTTATGGTGTTAGTTATTATTATCACCTTTTATAATTGAAACCAACATTATAAGGTTTTATCATAAGAGACTGAATAAATATTGGCAGAAAAGAGCATCATAATCATCCTTCACTTCAACATAACTAATAATATTCATAAAAATGACTAACTATATTAGTAATTGTTATTATTTGTCACTTTGACCAGATACATTCAGTCCATTAAAGATGCTGAGGTCACATCCTCAGAAGGAACTGATTATCCTGATTGGGTGGTACAGTCTGTCAATCACACAATAACCACGCCCCCTAATTCATCCCCTGCTTTCTGGTCTGTTTTCCTCTAAATGGACCATCATTTAAAAAATGAACATCATGTTGTATTGAAGACTTGAAACTAGAGACTGAGACCATAAACTCATTAGGAAAACGTTGACTGAGCTAATAAATCAAGGAGAAGTAGGGACATTTTCCCATAGACTTCAATACAATATAATGGATAAAATGCAGGTTTAAGGCTCTTCAGCTATTGCTTTACTTTACAGACCTGGAGTCTATGTTCATTTTTATAGTCTGCTATCATTTATTTATTTTGGGGGGTATAGTCGTCGTTGTAGTCATATTATTTCCCTTTAATGTTATTTTAATGTTTTATATCATTTGTGAAATAATTGCAGCAGTTTAGTTTGTCTTGAAATAAAAAACTTTTAATTATAAGAAAATAAGGAGCAGTAGAAGAAGACAAACCCTGATTTGGCTGTGGACATAAACACAGACATCACATCACAATAACTCATTTACTGTTTGTTGGATTGTGATGATCCAAAGCTGCTGTGAATCAATGACTTACTCACATTGAAGCTGCTGTTTCTTGTGTAGATTTTTGCTGCAGCAGCTTTAGTGAATATTTCAGCCGTCTTCCTCCAGCCTCAGTCTCAGGGTCGTCTCCCCTGTGTGAGCTTCACTGCACAAAGGAGGAAAATATTTCAGGTTGTTTGAACGTCCACAAAGGAAGGAGAAGGCCTGTGTGTGCAGAGAGCATGGTGGTCCAGCTCCTCTTGTCTCCTCACCTCGGCTGTGTGTACCGTCTGCACCGGCATCCTTTCACAGTCGCTGCCAGGTAAATACACACTGTCAGACCACAAACAGGAGGAGGAGGAGGAGGAGGAAGATACCAGGCAGTAGGCTCCACTCTGCTTGTGCTTCCTAAAGAACTGAACATGAAGAAAACCACTTTCAAAGGATTGAACAGGCAGAAACAGAGGCAGGACTCTAGTCTCAGGTTGAGACTACTTTTATTTGGGGGGGGGGGGCTCAGGACTTGTTCCTCATTTGATTTAACATTCATTCATTTTTTTAATATTTCATTTTTAATAACCCTGCTCTGTCCTCTCTCCTGATTGGGTGGTACAGTCTGTCAATCACACAGTAGCCACGCCCCCTTTATGCTTTCTGGTCTATTTTCCTCTAAATGGACCATCATTTAAAAAATGTATGAATGTATGAAGATTTCCACTGTGGAAACAAAGCAGCAGTTCTAAATCTGTTCAGAGGTGAAGCTGTGTGCGACTCTGCTGCTCACGAAACAGACAGTTTGGGTTTAACGACGTCTCCACAGGAAATCACTCACATCCAGAGACAAACATTCAATATATAAGAGATAAATGACGACACCCATCGGTTTGTGAGCTGCCGCTTTGGTCGGCCATCTTGGTTTTTTAATATTAAAAAAATGAACATCATGTTGTATTGAAGACTTGAAACTAGAGACTGAGACCATAAACTCATTAGGAAAACGTTTACTGAGCTAATAAATCAAGGAGAAGTAGGGACATTTTCCCATAGACTTCAATACAATCTGACTTCTTTAACAACCAGTGGAGTCGCCCCCTGATGGTCAGTAGAGAGAATGAAGGGTTAAGACTCTTCAGTGTTGGCTTCACTTCACAGACCCAGAGTCCAGGTCCAGGTTTAGAGACAGTCTGTGATTCTTTCATGAACTGGTTTATTTTTCTAATCCACTCATGTATTTCCTGTTTAAATGAAATGTTTCAGTGTTGTTGGCAACGTCAGTTTTGAATTATGCAACTGGGAATGATCAGGTTAATGTAGGTTATCAATACTATTTATGAATAATAATATAAAGTTTTAACCTTCAGCCCCAGATCGAAGTGAACGGGCTACAGGCTACACAACTGGTTGGTTTCACTTGGCAGCACTTTGAGGACATTAACACAGATGATCCCGACTCATACAGGACCTCATTTGATTGTTGGATTCAGGAGATATTTCTGGGAAAAACAAGAGATGTAACTGCAGCAATGCCAGAGGAGGCAGGTTGGAGGTTGAACACTTTATCCAGAGATAAAAGGACGATTAATGAATCATGAAGTGACTGAACGTCTGCTACTATTAACTTGGTGAAATGTCTTGAATTTATTTTACCTTGGGTTTGGGGCTCATGCTGTAATGTTGCTCTGTCTGAGAACTTCTTTATGATTTGTGTTCATTGTTTTGGCTGATGAGTCACTTCTGTTTGTTGTGTATGAAAAATGTTTCATTGATATATTGTTGAAAAAATAAAATGTGGGAAGTTTTGATGGTAAAAAATCTGATAAAGGCTCCATAACTGTAGGAACTGATAAAGACTCAGGTCAATTTATTATGAATGTTTTAGTTGTTGTTGTTTACAGCTGGTGCTGGGCCTGTTGTTATTCTGTTTGTTTGTTTGTACGTTTGTGACTTTTGTCCTTGTATAAAAATACAGTAACATAATAATATAACAATATGTTTTAAATCTCAATATGTATAATAAGTACAGCTGAATGGGCCTAGTGAAATAATGAATAGTGGAGAATAGACAAATGAATCTAATAATAATAATAATAATAATAAATTATCTTTTGTTACTACTTGAGGTAAAAGTACTTCGTTAATGAGGTGACGTCACTCGGAGTCTCGTGCATAGTTGTGAGACGATTCTAATCAGGATGTGAGCTCGAGGAGGGACAGAGGGAGGCCGCTGATTGGCTCCGCAGCAGCGCGAGCCACTGAGTCACTGAGCAACAGACCGAGTCCCGGTCACAGTCGCTGCCCAGGTATGAGCCACCAGCCCCGGCTCTGAACAGCCAGGACACACCGCACCGGTTACCGGCCGCCAGCTGAGGACAGGTGGGCTTCACGTGCTTGCTTTTTTCCCGCCTCGCGTGCAGCTGTTTGGATGACTCTGTGCTGGCGCGTGCACGATGCTGAGCGCCTTTAAAATGGAGGGACACGACCATCCGGACTGGAGCGGCAGCGGCTACTACGGAGAGACCGAGGTCTGTGCACTTCACTGGGGGACAGTCCGAGCCGAGCCCCGCTGATTATTAAAGAGTCTCCATGCGCTAAAATACGGATCAGACAGGTTCTTCTGAGCAGAAATATAGGAGATGAAAACTTCACTCAACAGCCACTTACTGGCCTTTTTATGGCCATTTCACTCACATCCAATTGGATTCACTTATATTCATTTAAATTTCATCACCAACTTCTATTTCTACACTTTAAATGAGAGCTCACACTTGTGTTGCATATCATTTCATTACCAACGGATAAAAAATGACAGGAAACGAACAAAAATCAAAACTGTTATTTCCATGAAAGCAAATCTTTACATAAATTTAAAGTCTTTTCTTCAGCTTATTATTTTACTTATAGTGTAGAAATCAGAAAATATATTTGCAGTTTATATACAATAAGTATACGAAGGTAAATTACAGTGAAATCTGATTTATGTTTGAATAGAAAGATAAAATAAAAAAACTGAATAAAAGTTTGAAAAATGAAATGTAGGCCTTGAGTAGAAAATATAAAATACAATATTTTCCAGGATTTTAAAGGACTCTTGTCATAAATACACACCTTTTAATCGTTTATCTTTTTTATTCCTAAGAATCATCATAAGACCAATGATCAATATCAATGACCGATCAAGATCAACGTTAAGCTCCTCTCCTTTGTTGATAATAATGATTCTCATACTTTGACCTGACATTCTGTCCAGAACCATCACGACTGTCTGTGTTTTCTGGGTGACATTTTATTTCTGTGGACTGAATCAAATACAGTTAGTGGAGATGTTATAAAACACCGTGAGAGAGAAAGTTCATAAAAAGAAGAGAGAAATGAAGGAAAATGGAGTAAATGTTTGTTACGTCTGAAACAAAGACTTGTAGAGTCTGTGCTGGTCTTTGGAAACATAAATACAACTCGTAATGTTAAGTCATTACAGTTATTTAAAAGGCGTGAACTTCTTACTCAATTAATCGATCAGTCCTTCATTATGAAATTAATTTGGTTGCAACTGATTAATTGAAGCAATAATATCAAATATGACGTCACTCTACTTGGGGAAAAATGGGGGTTTGTGCTTTTAAATTACAGATTAATACTTAGTAACAAAAATACAGAATTTTAAAGGTTAAACATTGTAGAAACATTTACATTTAGGCTGAAGAGATTCATCGATTAGTTAATTGAAAATGTATATTATTTTAGATAAAACAATAATAAGGAGATTTATTGATGGTGAAACGCAAAAATCTTTCTAATGCAAAAATATGATTTGTAAAAGAGAACATCAATATCAAGATATTATTGCATCTTATTTTGTTCGCTGGTTGTTATATTTAGTGTAATTTATGTAATTTGTCCTCTTGCTTTTTTATTTAAATAAAATTCAGCCTCTTTCAAAAAGTCATTGTAGGACTTCAGAGTTAATTGGCAGTGACATCTATATTATCAATAATGAAGTGTTAGTAACGTGTGTTTAACTGGCTCCCTGTGTTTCAGTGTTACCCTGCAGCGGGCAACATGAGCTCGGGTCTGACCTCCATGACCAACTACATGAACGCGCCCGGTGTGACCGGCACCGGCCACATGAACCAGGTCGGGCTCGGCCACCCCTCGGTGCCCGCCGGGATGCCGCAGAACCCCGGGGCCGTGATGCAGGCTGGAGCCGGGATGGCTCCGGGCCTGGGCGCCGCGCTGCAGCCGAGCATGAGCCCCATCAGCCCGCCGCCCTACGGACCCGTGCCGGTGATGAGCCCGGTGTACGGTCAGGCCTGCAGCATCAGATCCAGGGAGCCCAAACCGTACCGGCGGAGCTACACTCACGCCAAGCCGCCGTACTCGTACATCTCCCTGATCACCATGGCCATCCAGCAGTCCGGCAGCAAGATGCTGACTCTGAACGAGATCTACCAGTGGATCATGGACCTGTTCCCGTTTTACCGGCAGAACCAGCAGCGGTGGCAGAACTCCATCCGCCACTCGCTCTCCTTTAACGACTGCTTCATCAAGGTGCCCCGCTCCCCGGACAAACCGGGGAAAGGCTCCTTCTGGGCCCTGCACCCAGACTCGGGGAACATGTTTGAGAACGGCTGCTACCTCCGGCGGCAGAAGCGCTTCAAGTGCGCGAAACAGGCCGGTAGCGACGACAAGGAGGCGGCGGGGAAGCGCGGGTCTGAGGGCGGCTCGGTCACCAGCACCAGCTCCGGGTCAGACTCCCCGAACCCCCCCTCCTCGTCCTCCCCTCCCTCCGCAGAGGCGAAGGGGCCCGGGGTCGACCTCAAACTGTTGCCCTCCAGCCCCGCGCGCCTGCCCTCCCCGCTCGCGCACACCCAGCACCTGTTCTCCCACCATCATCATCACCATCATCATCATCACCAGCATCACCCGCTGCTGCTGCACGACGCTCCCCACCTGAAGCCGGACCCCTACCCCCACCCCCACCCCCACTACCCCTTCAACCACCCGTTCTCCATCAACAACCTCATGTCCGAGCCGCAGCACCACAAACTGGAGCCCGTGGTGCAGTACGGAGGCTACGGCTGCCCCGTGTCCGCCGGGCCCCTGGTGGCGGCCAAAACCGGCCTGGATCCCGCTCACACCGACACCAACTACTACCACGGCGTCTACACCAGGCCCATAATGAACTCCACATGAACTCAGAGCGACTTTTTGGAATAAAACCACTTCAATTTGTATTAAAAACAGGAGAAATGAACAGTTTCCCACAACCCATTAGTCATTTGTGAGTTTACACGTGCAACAGATAAAATCTTTATATGCAAACATGTTGTTTTTGTTGGTTTCATTGAATTTGTGCCATCAGGGGTTTTTCAGCCTGGAAGTATTTAAGGCAGTTTAACAATAAAAGTTTCGAAATTCGTATCTTTAAATTGAAAATCCCTCATCTCCCTCACCTAACCCATGGCCCCCACAAGAAAGGATTAAAAACACATATAAATAAGCAACAAATAACTAATTAGTGAGCAGATAAATGAAATAAAAAGAAAATAAGTGGTTCAGTGTTAAATAAATGATAGAATAATAGAGAAGTAGTTGAAAAGTACAGGTCTAGATTTGTTCAGACCTGTTGAGATCCAGTCCTTGTAGTTTCAGGAAGATCCTGGTCCCTGAGTCCTATGAGTTCAAACATTTATCATATTAGCATGCCGCTAACATTAGCATGATGCTAACATTAGCATCATGCTAACATTAGCGCTAAACTCAAACCACAGCTGATTCTGGTGTCTGTTGTTTTGAGGAAAACCAGAGATTCACCAACGTCGTTAAGGTTCATCCTCTAGGAACCACGAATGTCCGAACCAAATCCATGTGGGAGATGTTCATTTCATTGACATCATTAGAATTCATCCTCTGAGGACCATGAATGAGCCTCTTCTTCACTAAGTGAAGTCAGTGTTTTACTTTTAATGTTTCCAAACTTTGATCAGTGAATCTACAATATGATGAATGAAATGATCAAAAACAATTTGATTAATAATAATTAATATTATATCAGAGACTCACAAATACATAAGTTAAGGTCAAACTGAAGAGGATTGATCCGATTAAAACAATGAATAAATATAACTGCAGTTCATCGACTAGCAGAAAATAATCAATTACTTTGATCATAAATAAAAACAGTGACAAACATTCGCTGCTTCTCAAAGCATTTGATGATTTTCCTTCATAAATGTCAGTAAACTGAACATCTTTTGGTTTTTATCTGACTGAATGACAAAGACACTTTTACTATTTTATGTCTCTTCATTGACAGAACAATTAATTCGCTGAGAAAATGAGCAACAGATTAATTGATGAGGAAAATATTAGTTAGTTGCAGCTTTTTATACAAGTAACTGCAAAAAGAATGAGCTAAAATAATCAAATATACTAGAAAATAAAACTCGTGAGAAAAACAAAACATTTATTTAAACCCATCTTGTGGTTGATGATTGTTTCTTAAAACTTAACCAGTAACGTCTTCATCCTCTGCTCTACGAAAACCAAACGGCTGCATTGATTCAATTGACGGAAACTGATCAAACAAATGTTCTGTCAATATTTAAAGTGAAATATTTAAAGAAGCTTGTAACAAATTTGACATCACAACATTAAAACACATTCCTGACATTTACTTTGTATTTTAAAACTGATGTGGATCCTGATATTTGATCATTTCGGGGGAAATGGTGTCTTATCAGCTTTAAATCAAATCAGCCGAACGTTTGACTGAGCACGAATCCATCAGAGCCGTTAACTGACCCCGATGTTCAGACGCCCGGGGACAAACACACAGAGGTTTATCATCCAAAAGGCTGGACGTTAATTTAGACTTAAATCATTTTCAGTTCTGAAACTGGCCTGTGATTAAATTATGATGTTTCAGTTCCTGTAAAATGGCCACAGGTTTGTACAGACTCACAGGTTCACAGGTACATTTACAATGTTATTTTACAGGAAGAGCGAAGTCGGCGCCATGGTCGTCCTGGAAAAACAACCCCATGCACATGTCACATCAACAGGATTAACTGCAAGAATAAACTTCACCAAAGACCCTGAAAAAAATCCTGATGATGATGACGACGATGATGGTCAGCATCTTTCATCATCGTCATCAAACAGAAGCAGCTTCAAACATTATTTACAGTTAGAAATTCATTTTTAATCCTTGTGCACAGGTGACTGTACACTCACACTCAGTAAAGATTCAAACCAGGAGCTTTTACAACATTAACATTTACCTTTGTTTCAGGCCTGGTGTTTAACTCAGGATAATTAATTTTAATTAAAGTTGATCGAAAAGAAAAGAAAGAAATCTGCTTTATTTCATTTCATACACTGGGGCAATTCAAAGAGCTTCACAGATCAATAAAATATAAAACAATAAAAGATTCAGATTTACAGAAGAGATATACAGTAAAATTAAATAGATGAAAAGATTTAAAATTTGAGTTTAAAGATAAAATAGGTGTCATTACAGTGTATAAAAGGGTTGTCAGGCCTGGTCTGACATCAGCTGGGAGGGTTTCCCAGGTACAGCTGCGAAAACAAAACGCCGCCTCATCGCTCATCGTTTTGTTCTAACCCTCAGACGTCGCAGGTCCTGTGGGCTGTGATTTAAATACAAGCAGCAAGATTTTGAAATCAATTGTCTGAGGGACAGGAAACCAGTGTGAAGGATTGTAGAAGTGGAGTAAGGTGGTCGTATCTCCTGGTTTTTTTCAGGACCTCAGCAGCGTTCTGGATAAGCTGGTGGAGTCAGTGTGATGCTGTGGTCAATGTCCTGCTGGGAAACCTTGGGTCCATTCATGTGGATGTTCCTTTGACTCGACCCACCTCCCTAAACATGGTTCAGACCAAGTCCCCCCCTTCATGGAAACAGTCTTCCCTAATGGCAGTGGCCTCTTTCAGCAGGATAATGCTCCCTGTCACTGCAACAATGGTTCAGGAGCTTTGAGGAACAACAACCAGTTCAAGGTGTTGACTTGGCTCCAAATCCCCCAGATCTCAGTCCAGTCCAGCATCTGTGGGATGAGCTGGACCAACAAGTCTGATCCATGGAGGCTCCACCTCACAGCTTCAGGACTTAAAGGATCTGCTGCTAAGGTCTGGGTCCAGATACCACAGCTCAGCTTCAGAGGTCTAGAGGAGTCCAGGTCTCCAGGACCAGGGCTGTTGGCAAAAGGGGGACTTACAACATATGAGGCAGGTGGTCATAATGTTATGGCTGATTGGTGTATGTGTGTTTTGCGAGATTGTATGTTTAGTTTCTGCAGAACTCGAAGTTGACCTGCACAGTTCAGGTCAGTGTTTTTTTCATTGTAAAGCGCCACACCTCAGTCTGACTCAGACCATTAACCCTTTACTGTTCCGAGTTGACTGTGACAACGTCAGAGTAAAACTGTGGATAAATGATGGCGAGCAGGTTTTCACGAGCTGTCTGGGACAGCGTCTAGAGACAGAGCTGGTTGTCCATTAACTTTACACACAGGATCAATGGATCGTGTTCAAAGAGACACCACATCTGCTCACGTTGAATATTAAACACTTCAGCTCTTCTGGTGCCAGAGTTTTACTCTTTTAATACTGTGTGATTTGATTATATCCATTGCCATGAATTAAACTCTGATTTGAGCCTGTGGTTACAACCTGAGTTTGTTTCCTTGTTTCCTTCGTAGCAGCTGCGACGCAGCGACAAGCAAACAGGCTGATATTTAACAGTTGTTGTTCAGCTGTGTCCCAATTCAGGGGCCACATCCTTAATTTGAAGACCAACCACAGACTGTTTATAAAAGTGGATGTAGACTCAAAGCCAATGCTGAAGGGCCTTAACCCTTCCTTCTCTCTAATGACCATCAGGGGGCGACTCCACTGGTTGTTAAAGAAGTCAGATTGTATTGAAGTCTATGGAAAAATGTCCCTACTTCTCCCTTGATTTATTAACTCAGTAAACGTTTTCCTAATGAGTTTATTTTTTCATATTTCATTTTTTAAATGATGGTCCATTTAGAGGAAAACAGAGCATAAAGCAGGGGATGAATTAGGGGGCGTGGCTACTGTGTGATTGACAGACTCTACAATCAGACAACACGATCAGGATCCACCTCTCACTCCTCCTCAGCACCAGCTGATGACGCAAAGCAAAAATCCTCAGTTTGACGAAGGTATCACACCTTCGAGTCCTCCAAAGGACACGACCCCTGAATTGGGGCACAGTTAAAGTCCAGGTCAGGAGGAGGAGGTGGATGGATGGGTCAACGAAACACAAGACTAAGACGCAGCAGAGCTGTGTTCGAATCCCATTGGAAAGTGGCAGTTTATGTTGTTTCTATTATACATAACTGTTCATTGTTATTATTGCAACTAATGTCGTCTAATATTGACGAAGTACTTATTTAAACACAAATCACCATCTTTTCCTCCATCCAACCAAGACATGACCGTTAATATGGTAACCATGGCGACAAAGGTAGGTGTGCCGCTTTCAGTACAGTTGTCTGTTTATTATCGTGACCACGACAAGTCCAGTACGCCTGTTGTTCAGGTTGGGCGAGTTGTGTTGAAGCCGAACAAATGTGCGTTATTATCAAACTTACAAGGACGTTTTAAGGGGAAATAAAATCTTAAGTCTCATAATCAAAAGCACATATGTCTGTGCTGAGGTGCGAGGGGTGGTTTCTTCAGACTCGCCGCCGCCGCCGCCATCAAGCGTCTCCGTTTGCTCAAGAAAGCAATCAGCACGTTATGAATAATAATGACCTTTCTCTGACCAAGAATAATGGGAAGGCTGCATGCCGAGCCGGTCGAGGTCAGGGCTTAGCCCGCAATGCTGTGTTTGGACAAGGAGCGTTTACCATACATACACACACACATGCATACATATGAGGGGTGTCCTAACTCACTCTCTGCACGCACAATTATTCCTACAGTGCTGTACAAACCATGCAGGAATTACAAAGCTCATGTTGCAAAATTTCCCAAAAATGTTTGCTTCCAGTAGCAGGTGTTAGATGAACGGGTCATGAAGGATTAGAGGCTCATAAATCATCTCATTTCCAGCTGTTTTGACCTAATATTAAACAATCTCTGAAAGATCTTTCTTTTTCAGACTGAAACATCAACTACTGTCTTTGTTCTTGGCTTTTTTCTCAGACGACTTGAGATCCAGATGTCTGATGACTAAAAAGGACCAAGGTATGAAAAAGTGTATCTCAAAAATGTGGGTTTTTCTGTCTGTTTTCTGTTGTGTCTTCAGCTCCTGGTTCCTCCTCAGACCTCTGGTTCCTCTTCGTATCTCGGCCAAGCTGCTCCTGCTGCTGACGGACCACGTGTACGCTGAGTAAACCTCCACATCTCCCTCGTATTTGCAAAGGGCTTTATCAGGCCTCCCGACTGGTTTCCGGAACAAACTTACCAGAAAGGGAAAAACACTGCAGTCAGACTGGTCTGGCCAACAAGGATGGGGGACTGTTTTATTTGGTTTATTCAGGGATGGCAGACACGATGCTGTGCTGCTGGAGGTCGAGGTGAGGTCATGTGATGATGGTCGTACGGGTGGAGACTCTGTTTATAATCAAACTGTTTTACTTGAAGTTCAACACCAGCTTCCAATCTCCATCTAGCCCTAGTTTCCAGGAAGTGTTGTAGTTACTGTAAAGCAACAAAGTGTGTGTCAGGTGTGTTGTCCTGACTTGCAGCCACCCGTTTACCCAGCAGCTTTCCTGGCAGAGTGAGCCGACGACATTGCGAACACCTACATCAATACAGTTCACCATCATCTCAGCTCTGCTTGGTTCAGTGGCTCAACGTGGGCGAGGAAATAAATCCGGCCCATGGTTGTTTTCTTCTGCTCCTGTTTATGCCAAGGCCCAGATCTGGCCCATGTACATCATGATTGTAAGATGCTACTTCAGGATCTGGACCAAGATCTGGTGAAGACACAGAACGTTTTCTGGCTGTCAGTCAATGACGGAGGATGTCTGGCCAGATGTGGATGTACAGCACATGGGCCAGAACTGGGCAGAGGACGCGGGCATATGTCGGGCCAGAGCTTTCATTTTGCTGTCTGGGCTGGTGGCTTCGGGCGACACAAGGCCATGGGTCAAAAACCAAAAAGCTTTCATGTTGATGTGTGATTAGTACAGTATGTTCAAAGTGAGTAACAAGTGCTGGTTCAGCCAAAGGAAATCGACAACAGGAAGGTTTTAAACCCAGATTTACAGCATCTTTGGCTTTAGAGAAAACATGACCATACATTATAACATTGACTTATCCTCCAGACAAACAGCTGAGTGTCTGTTTTGATATGTGTTTGTGCCCATTTGGACAGATTTTAAGTTAAGTTCAAGTTATTTTGCAGATTTTTCCGAAATTATTACGATTAAATACTTTAAATAAAGTTTCAATAAAGTTTCACACCACTCTTGACTATAGGTCAGAGAAAGATGCTGGTTTGGTTTAACACAGGAAAAGGTCAGACTCAACCTGGTCATTTAAATTGAACTTTAACCATCACCTTCCTTTAACCTCAACCAAAGTGCAGCTGTAGCCTGAACCAGGCAACGTTACACTTAACATCGCAAATTAATTCGAACAGTTTGGTACTTTCTGTTCCTCTGAACGCCGCTTCTCCATGTTTGATTTGGACTCTCACATGTTTATCAGACCATTAGAGGAGGTTTGGTCCTAAAAGCATCAATTATTTTTAGTTTCAGTTCATCTTTAACTGTGTTAAGAGCTCGTTGAAGACGTTCAGACCATCACTTCACCTCCACGTTAATTTTTTACAGTGAATTTCTCATCTTTGGGCTGAGCGTCAGAACAGTTTCCTGGTCTAATGTTGAAGTGATGAGAACAGTCAGTCTGAGGTCTCACAGCAGTGGGGCGTCTTTGAACCGCTGATACTTCAAAAAAAAAAAAAAATCTTAGATAAACAGCCATTTGCCATTCATGGACATGTACAATGACGCTTTCTTAAGGCGAAAAGAGCTTAAGAGTCAATCTGGGTGCCTTTCAGACCCCAGACCGGCCACCCAGAGAGCTCCGGGTCTGGGGCTTTAAGATGGGGATAAAAATTGGCGGGGCAACAGTCAACTACAGCTAAACGTCAGAGTTACTGCTGGAAATGTCATCTTCGGCCTCCCACATCTGAGGTGTAGAAACAGGCTAGCTGCGGCGCCACGTGCAGCGCTGAACTCAGCCAGCCGCCTCCACGCCAACCAGCCAAATAAAACAAGTCGCCAGTGGGTCACCTGATGGTACAGTCGTACAGAGAAAAGGCTTTAAATGACATGAAACCAGTTATATGTAGTGCTAGTGTCTAATAGCTGGCGACGCAGACCTGCCACAACAAAAAGGCGCCTGAGACGGCGCCTTGATTCATGGGAACGCCGCGGCTCTGCCTTTGTGGCTGCTCCTCCACTGAGCAAATACTCCAAACTGTTCATTCCCCCGCCGGCCCTTTCTCTCCTCCGGCACATTGTTTGTGCCCTCGCATTTCATTCAGGATGGGGGGGAAGATAGCTCTGAGAGCCACTGAGCAAACAGTGGAGAAAGGATCCTGCCATCTTTACTCTGTTCCCAGGAGAACTCGCCTTTTTTTGAATTTTTTTTTTTTATTTGAGCTCCAAGCTGTTGAGCTGAGCTGAGAGTTTGATGTCAGAAAGCTGAATTAATTGCTTTAAGCCGAAGGGGTGGGCCACCCGTCACCAAACGCTCCCTGAAATGTTTTATTGGAGATTATTAAAGCTTTCCCGCGACACAAGGTGTACAAACACTGGGAGGCAGAAAGAGTCCAATGCTGTTTTCAGCCTTTTATTTATGGTTTTGAATCATTTCAAAGAAAAAATGTGGATGCTTTGCTCGCTCTTAGTGAGCAGTTTTTAAGGATTATGGGTAAAGATTATTTTAGTTGTGTCTTTCCTCCGGAGACAGTCAGGTACACAAGAAACTGAACATAGTTGGCAAACAAATATGTCAGTGTCTCAACATGTAGGAGCCAAAATCATACACTTAAAATTACAGCGTTTATTATTAGAGTGACTTCATTTCTTTTCTTCCCAAAACAGCTGCTCAAAAAACAAGGTATTGTACGTGCACTCAGTTATAGGACAGCAACGAAGAACCAAAGCAAATCAAACCAGAAGCCCAAGCACTTCCCATAGTGCAGCGGGACAACATCTTGGTTTACGATACTTTCTATTTGACGTCCCCTGAAGTCAGGTCTCTGACAAAGAAAGTTAAAAAAAAAACTTAACCAAACCCCCATCTCAAAATCCAAGATGGCTGCTCAGCGTGTCAACAGAAGTGAAAACTGTACTAATTTACTGTGTATTAACATTTATGTCTCATTAGTGTCTGCGGACATGTTGCTACAGTGTTTGTAATACTGCAACATATGCACTAGCTGTATGTTAGCAGCTAGTGTTGCTAACAATAGCAACAACTTCTTGTATTGCTGTGACGTCATTCCCACCTCTAAAGTCGGACTTCTGAGGTTAATTGAACGCAGCATTAGACCTTGACGCCTGATAAAAAAAAGACTGACCTCATGAAAAATGACAGAATCAGTTATTTTAGCAAATCTGGATTTTAATTTGTCCAATTCAACCGTGTTATGTTTTTATTTTTTATATTTACATTATTTCCTTCTTAACCACGTGATTATTAATTATTATTATATTATAATAATATATTATTATGATAACGAAGACTCGTTAACCTCAAGGAGGAAATTAGTAGGTTTTCTGCCACTGTATGAAATTTCTTCCTGGGAGCAGCTGGAAACTAAACTGTGTCACTATTGGAACATGATGGGGCTAGCTGGTTAGCATGCTAACATGCTAACAAAAGATGTGACAGGGACTAGAGTTAAGAGGTAAAGTGAGTTAACATTAGCTTTACTTCTAACTATAACTTTTCTTCTACAGCAATGAGTAAACAACTGCTAATGCTAATGTTAGCAATGGAGCAATATGAAAAATAAAAATAGCTCCTTAAACAAAGGATTTATTTTAACCCAAACCACTGTTCTTTCAATAAACAGAACCCATTAAACAAACCAGACTTAAATTCTATGTCAAGTCATTAAAATGCTTTTATTGTGAAAGGTACCATAATCTGTGATTGCTGAGGCTGGAGGCCACAGACCAACGGTATTCTACCCTTTAATATGAGGACTTTAAATATATGAGTATAATAAAATAGTGATAATAATGATTATATATATAGGGTTATCTTTTTATTGATTTTATTTTGTTTTTTTCCTTTTAATCATTTTTCATCGTGTGTTTCATGGGTTTTTTTTTATTTTGTTTAAATAAATGATGTAATCTACTAATATCTACTTCTAAATGAGATCGATAGATAATATAGTTAATTTTCTTCAAACCACTGCATAATAGAATATAAATGTCCTCAGTTGCTGCAGGATGATGGGAGTAAAAACATTTTCCTTCTGATGGACAAAGTGATGATCTACATACAAAGACCTCATTAAAAAGATCTGGAGCTCAGATCACTGCTGCACGTTTCTGACCTCCACTTAACATCCACAAACAGAGTCATTCAACGTAAAACACCGAGCGGAGCGATAAACACATCTGTGTTGTATGTTATCAGCAGATTAGTGGCTCTTTGTTAATGACGCTGCAAACACTGAGCGAGTTATCAGGATTCTGGGCAAAGACTCTGAGACCTGAACCTGTTTCAGGACTCAGTATCAAAGAAATCCTCAGTTTTGTTGCTTTAAAATGAGGGAAATAAAAATCTTTTGAACAAATCCCCAAATTTAATTTCTGTAGAAATATGGAAGCTCTGAAAATTGTATTTATTTTTTCAAAATTTTTGTCATTTCTATTTTTTTTCCAACCACAT
>CM076665.1:21613155-21626174 GCA_038496675.1 Rachycentron canadum
TAAACTAGACCTGGTCTGGTGTTCAAATGGAGGAAACTCACTGAAATCACTTTTTGTATAACTCACATAATTCTGATAAAATGTCACTAATGTGACAGCATGAAAGACTCAGTCACAATATGTGGTTAGTTAAAAAATCAGTGACTCAATATTGTAGCGTAACCTTTCTCTTCATTGTCGAATCTGAAACCAACTTCAGTGTTGTTATTTTCCCATATTTCCTGTGTCCCTCTGTCCCTCCAGAGCTGCCACAGCTACAGGGGGAGGAGGTCCTCCCTGAGCAGCTCTGTGACCAGGAGAGGAGCTCCAGTCTGGACCAGGAGGACCCAGAACCACTACAGGTCAAAGAGGAAGAGGAGGAACTCTGCAGCAGTCAGGAGGGAGAGCAGCTTGGACTGAAGCAGGAGACTGATGCCTTTATGTTGACTCCTGATCATGAGGGAAGAGACCACAGTGAACCAGAACCAGGGGGAGACCAGCAGCTCCTCCCTCACAGCTCTCCTGTAGCTGAGAGCCAAGACCAGGGAGGAAGCCAACATGTGGACTCAGGACCAACCAGAGATGAAGAGTCAGAGCCAAAGAAGAGACGTGACAGTGACAACAAACACAACTCTCCCATGTCAAACACTGACTCTCACACTGCCACAGGGGAGACGTCAAACGGACATAAGAAAATCTCCTTAGGAGAAAAGCTGTATTTGTGCAAAACGTGTGGGAAGAGTCTCCGAAGTAGAACAGGCTTTTTGAACCACATAAAAACTCACACAGGTGAGAAACCGTACACCTGCAGCACCTGTGGGAAGAGATTTATCATAATGTCAACTTTGAAAAGGCACATGACAACTCACACAGGTGAGAGGCCCCATTTCTGCAAAATATGTGGTAAGAGTTTTGTTCGTAGTGGTGTCTTGAAGGTCCACATCAGAACTCACACAGGTGAGAAACCATATTGTTGTGAGACCTGCGGGAAAAGATTTAGTGACACGTCAGCATATAAAACACATATGAGGATGCACACAGGTGAGAAGCCATATTCCTGTGAAACATGTGGCAAAGGTTTTGTATGTAGTGGTGATTTGAAAGTCCACCTCAGAACGCACACAGGAGAGAAACCATACTCCTGCAGCACCTGTGGGAAACATTTTATAGACAAATCTGCTTTGAAAAAGCATGTGAGAGTGCACACAGGTGAGAAGCCATATTCTTGCAAAGTATGTGGGAAAAACTTTGTACGTAGCACGGTCCTGAAAGTCCACCTAAGAACTCACACGGGTGAAAAGCCGTATTCTTGTGAAACATGTGGGAAACAATTTGTATGTAGTAGTATTTTGAAGGTCCACATAAGAACTCACACAGGTGAGAAACCTTATGTCTGTAGCACCTGCAGCAAAAGATTTTGTCAGTCATCAGACTTGAAGAAGCATACAAGAATTCATACAAGTTAAAATTCTTATATTCACAAAACACATTGTAGAGTTTCTTGTTGTAATGAAGTTGGTTACCACTGAGTGTGTCCTGGCGTGAACAAGCATCCCAACCTTTGGCCAAACACTGATGGAAGTTCAGCTTCGTGTGGCGTTTGCGTCGGGTCGTCCCAGTTTCAGGATTCTTAAAGGAGCAGTTTAGCCCTGTTTGACTATGTGGAGTTTGAATGGGATTATCTGGGACTGCAGCCAAGAGACTGGTAACAACATCATAGTATATGGAAGGAACATCTATCGGGGACGATGTGACACCCTGCACTTCTCCACTGGAACATGTATGGCACAGAGAGGGCAGGTGAAGTGACTGACGGGGGGACATGGGACACTCCTACAGAGTGCCTAAGAGCGCGGACACTTCCAGGTGTCTGAGTTGGGAAGATCTTCACCTCCTAACTCTAATGACCATCTAAAATACACAGGAGACGATCTGAAGTGAAGAGGCACATAACTGCAGCTCATGTGGGAAAACTTTTAGTCAGACACAGGAAAACTGAATGTATCAATATAAATATAAATTTCCCATTGAGATGAGCTCACTACGTCTTATTTTAATGATGTTTTCTTCAACTGTCTTCATTTCCCCCCTTAATATAACTATTATTCATGATTTTGTATTTACTTGAAGCTTGTAATCTCCAAAATGTTGGGGAAAAGTTTGACTGGTTGAATGACTGACCTGTAGTGGTTTTATAAAAGGTGCTGTATACTATTACTTCTGTAGATGGCAGCAACTATGATCATTGTGTGAAGGGATGTGGTCAAAGAAAAGCAATCGCCAATAAACAAAAACAACACTTTTTAAAATTACTAATCAATAATGGATAATCAGATGGTTCCCTACACCTGGTCTCTTGTTGTCTGGACAGAGAAAAGTGACTAAAATCACTCTTGGTGCTTTTTTAAATAAAAGATTTCACACATTTAAAAGTGAAGTAAGAGGAAAGAACCATTCAGGTGTTCCTTTAAGTTTCTTGTGCAACATGTGAGAAAGCTTTCAGATGGAGAAGTGGTTTATTGAGTCATATGAGATCACACACAGGTGAGAAACCCTATGTTTGCACAGAGTTTTGGGACCACAACAGCCCTGTTGATCCACACAAGGACTCGCAGGGAGAAACCACATCTCTGTGAAATTTAAGGGGAAAGTTTGCTATGTAATGGTGTCTCGAAAATTCACATAAGAAGTCACAAAGGTGAGAAACCTTACTTTTGCAAAATATGTAACAAAGGTTTCAGATACAGAAATGACTTCTTCCTCTCAGGTGAGTTGCTGGACCCTATAAGAACTCACACAGGTGAGAGAACATACTCCTGCAACATCTATGCAAAGGGATTTATGGCCGTGTCGGCACTGAAAGGGCATTTGAGAACTCACAAAGATATGAAATCGTACTCCTGCAACACCTGAAACAAAAGATACTTTAATGTGCTCAGAGGGGAAAACGTATAAAATCCCATCCAGGTATTTAGTTGTAGTTGTTCATGGACAAAACAAATGGGAACTGATAGAAATGAAAAGCCACATGATTATAGCTGCTGTGGCAAAAGTTTTGTTAGAGAATCAGTTCAACCCTCTGTGACATCACCATCGTCTGAGCTGCTGGTTTAAAGCCTCCAGGCTGTAATTTGTCTGTCGGCCATCTTGTTTTTTTTTAAAACCAGTAGAAACCATCTTTGGAGGAGAAGGTGGAGCTGAGGAGGAGTGAGGGGTGGAGCTGACCTGCTCTGTCCTCTATCCTGATTGGGTGGTACAGTCTGTCAATCACACAGTAGCCACGCCCCCTAATCCATCCCCTGCTTTCTGGTCTATTTTCCTCTAAATGGACCATCATTTAAAAAATGAACATCATGTTGTATTGAAGACTTGAAACTAGAGACTGAGACCATAAACTCATTAGGAAAACGTTTACTGAGCTAATAAATCAAGGAGAAGTAGGGACATTTTCCCATAGACTTCAATCCAATCTGACTTCTTTAACAACCAGTGGAGTCGCCCCCTGATGGTCATTAGAGAGAATGAAGGTTTAAGGCACAAATTAACAAGGTGACTTGTAGGTTGATGATGTCATTGTTGTGGTCACAGCACCGCCCCCAAATGACCAGAATAAATCTGCACAATATTCAGCAGGTGGTCATAATGTTTTGGTAATGAAGTGAGTAATGAAGAAAGTCTTTTATTTTTGCTCTTATGTGGATTTTTGTTGTTGTTTTTTAAAGTTTTCAACTCTGCCACTTTATTTTAACTCGTTTCTCTTTCTCACCACTGGGTGGCACCACACATCCTGCACAAGCCAATACACCACATGGCCAAAGGCATATGGACACCCAGCTACATGCTGTCCTGTGAGAGAGACTTGTTTTACTGCAGCAGTGAATTATTTTCTTCATCTGCAGTGACAACATGTTCAGTTTGAAGATTTTCATGTTTTTAGATGAGATGAAGAAAAGAAGATCAGGGGAAGGACAGAAGGAAAGGTAATGGGAAAGACCTAGGGAACGAAGAGAGGTAATAAGAGATATAAAGTCCCAGAGCACCATCAGGGACCTCACCACCATCTCTGACATCTGACAGGAAACAAAAGATTTCATAATAAAAGACCTGAGGTGGGTGTTTATATGTCTTTAAAGGAGAAAGGAACAGTTTATGATCAAATCTTATACGACACATTTAGTCTGTGAGAATCGACACACACACAGACATGTAGTCACAGTAATTAGAGTGTGTGTTGAGCATGAATAAACTGCCGTTGGGGGGGGGTCAGTTAATGCAGTTCAGGACAAAGGGCTGTCAAACAAACTGATTCTGCTTGGATGGAGCTCAGGACACATTCCAGACACACGAAGGCCTCTGGGCCGACAGCGGATTAAGACCTGGAAATCAACTACAACCTCAGTATGGATCAGCTCCTGAGGCTCGTTTCAGTCTTTGAAACGTTGTTTTATTTGGGAATCTGAGTGTTGTTCATTTATTTTTATCTCTAATTCTGACAAAGTGTCAATGAAAATGAGTTGGGTTTTTTTTTTTTTTACCTCCATTAGAGTAATTACATCATTAAGCATACAAATGGGCTAATTTAGCTTTTTTTTTCTTGTCTAAGTTTCTATAAGACCATGACCCACATTCAACATCCAATCACAGCTCAGAGAAAATCTCCTGAGCCAATGGGACACTTGGAGCCACCCACCTTCATGCATAATAATAAGAGTCTGAATAAGTTGTGGGGGGAAACCTGCAGAAACTGCAGCTTGCTCTGTGCGCTCTGGAGATCAGTTGGGCTCTGAAAACTCTGCACCATGGTCGACGCCTTCTGTGCCACTTGGAAACTGGTCGACAGTGAGAACTTCGATGAGTACATGAAAGCACTCGGTGAGTCACAGGCTGTCTTTCCTTTTTTTATTTCAGTGTCCTCTGTTTGGTTTGAAACTTCCCTCTGCACCAAACAACAACCTGTCTACCCCCCTTCCTACCCCCGCCACCCTTAGGTGTGGGCTTTGCCACCCGGCAGGTCGGCAATGTGACCAAGCCAACTGTGATCATCAGCCAGGAGGGCGACAAGGTGGTGATCCGCACCCAGAGCACCTTCAAGAACACAGAGATCTCCTTCAAGCTGGGAGAGGAGTTTGACGAAGCCACCGCTGACGACAGGAACTGCAAAGTAAGACCAGTCCGGAGAGACGTCCAGGGTCTCCTGAAATGACCCCGTTTTGTTAGAGTCAAACATGTAGTGGTGTCCTCAGTGTCTCTTTGTGGATCAGTGATGATGAGGTCCTACGTCTGGACCCCTCTGGATCCAGACCCTGGTGTGACTCAGTTTCTCTTCTGTCCTTCAGTCCACGGTGAGTCTGGATGGAGACAAGCTGGTTCACGTCCAGAAGTGGGATGGCAAAGAGACCAAGTTCGTCAGAGAACTCAAGGACGGCAAATTGGTCATGGTGAGAGACACACACATTGTAATTAATCTGATTATCATACTTGCTCCCTAACAATTGCACTTCTATTGACTCATTAATGTCGACCTCACACACATTTTCCTCTCACCTGTTGATTTTGTTTTTGTCACTAATAAAGAGAAAGAAACTGCCTCCTTCCTGTTGTAGGACGATGAGCAGCTTGTTTGATATGATTCAACAGCTACTTGTGTGGAGACTCTGTAGTAACCTGTCACACAAAAAAGATGTAAATAGACAAGTTAGGAGTAGAAAAAGTTCTGCTTTAGAGATTCTGGGTGGGGCAGCTTCCTGTCCGTTGTCATGGTAATCGTTCCCTCTCCCCCACAGAATCTGACCTTTGAAGACGTCCACGCCGTGCGCACCTATGAGAAGGCGTGAGTGCTCCCAGCGAAGCAGTCAGACGACACGTGTTGATTTGTATAATTATTGTTGACTGACTGTTTGCTTCTCTTTGCACTTCATCCTCCTCCACATGTTCATGACCTGCAGGCTGCATGTTTTGTAATGATCTTTTTTTTTATAAATACATTTCTGTCGTGATGGATGGATCGTCTCTGTAACTCTGTGTGAAACATGAATAAAAAACACAGAGAAAACCTTGGTCTCTGATGGTTCCTTCAACAGATCAGATGAGAGAACGGGTTAACTCCAAACCTTGACCTCTGACCTTTCCACAGAGGAGGGGAACAGAGGGAAGTCAAACATTTGTTCTCACAGCACAATAAAAGAATCATCATAAGCTTTTATCTAATATCAATATGTCTGTTTGAGCCTTTGAGAACTGTCACTTTAACCCTCCTCAGTCTTCAGAGCCTCCTCCTCCTCCATCAGGTCTTCAGAGCCTCGTTCTCCTGATGCTCTGAGCTGTTTGTTTCTCCTTCAACTAGAGAATCAGCTCTTTCTAACAAGCCCTGATTTGTCCTGTGTGACACTGACTTCAGTGATAAACTCATGAAGGAAGTTAGTTCAGATCTGGATCAGTCTGAGCCTTTGACTGGAGCATTGCTGCTTTACTTCTGTGTGTTTATCCATCCATTCTCATCCTCCATCTTTGATAGTTTTTAGTTTCCTCTTGTTCTCTGAGCTACTATCCCCTATCACAGTGAACAGAGTCTTTACTGAGTCACAGATATAATGAGCTGAGGTTGAGCTGAGTCTGAAGATGAGGAGACTTGGAGATGTTTTTAAAAATGACGACTTTTGAAGGAAAAACACGAAGGGATGAAAAACAGCTTTTATATGGAGCTAAGGTCTGTTCATTGCTCACAGTTTCATCCCTGTGGATCACCAGATGTAAAACTTCAACTGAATTTATCTAGATGATGGTGACAGAAAGATGGTGCAGCCATCGTCTGAGCTGCTGGTTTAAAGCCTCCAGGCTGTAATTTGTCTGTCGGCCATCTTGGTTTTTTAAACCAGTAGAAACCATCTTTGGAGGAGAAGGTGGAGCTGAGGAGGAGTGAGGGGTGGAGCTGACCTGCTCTGACCTGATTGGGTGGTACAGTCTGTCAATCACACGGTAGCCACGCCCCCTGATTCATCCCCTGCTTTCTGGTCTATTTTCCTCTAAATGGACCATCATTTAAAACATGAACATCATGTTGTATTGAAGACTTGAAACTAGAGACTGAGACCATAAACTCATTAGGAAAACGTTTACTGAGCTAATTAATCAAGGAGAAGTAGGGACATTTTCCCATAGACTTCAATACAATCTGACTTCTTTAACAACCAGTGGGTTGTAGAATATGGGTTTAGAGAATTAGTTTCTCTCCTTAATTGTAATTTCACACCAGGTGGACATGGTTCATGGTTCGATGCTCAGCTGCTGGAACAGCACTTTAAATACCCTGATGGTCGTTTGATAGAAGGCAGGTTTAACCCTTCCCAGTCATTGCTGTGGGGTCAGTGCTGCCCCCACATGACCAGAATAAATTTCTCACTGCAATTTCAAATGTAAGGCGATGCCTGATAAACCATCAGGGGCGTCTGGGCAGTTGCCTTTAGCTCTGGAGAGAAATGGATGAAGAAAAGTTTCTCACTTTATTTTGGACCTTTCAGTTTCATGTCTCTGGACTTCCTCAGTGGAGGCTCTATAAAAATACTTTACTTGTCATTATTTAGGAGAAAAAGTTCTTGACTTTGTCATAGCATTTGTTTTTGTCTTGTCTCTGGATGTACTATTGAAGTTACATACAAATATTAACATGTAAATCAGAGAAAATCTGGGGAATTGTGATGTTTATTAGTTTGACATGACTTATTAACATTTATTAAAATAATTAATGTTGGGAAATGTGGAGGTAAACCTATAGGAATGAACATTCATCTATGAAACCATGACATGTTGAGTGTAAAGTCTTTATAACCTGTTAAATGGACTCAGTTTCATCCCGCCACTGCTCGAACCCGGCACGTGCACAAACCTGGAGACTCACTTCCTGAATACGGTCATGTGACCAGCTGTCCGCTCTACTTCCTGTTTATTTTCGGGGAGGTGACACGGGTCAGTTTAGTTGTATCTGTTGTTTGTGTTTTACATCGTAACGTTTTAAACACCAACATGAAACCACGTCCTCTTCCTCCGCCGCTGCCGCCGCTGCCGCTGCTGCGGCCGCCGCTGCGGCCGCTGCCGCTGCTGCTGCCGCTGCTGCTGCCGCTCTGCACCGCGGCTCCGCTCGCAGCGGCACCGACGACCAGCAGCTACCTGCCGGGCACAGGTGAGCAGACACCCCGGGTCCTCTGGTCATCTGGACAGTGAGGGCTCACGGTTTATTTCTTCCTGGTGTCAGTGTCCACGGATCGACGCAGACTGAACTGCGCAGCGGGGATGAAGTCGTTTATCTGCCTCACTGAACAGAGACCTGTGTGAGGTTGCGACATAAAAGTCGATATTTTGTTAAATCTGAAGCTGGGTGGTGGATGACATGGAGGCCGAATTTACCACAGGACTCTGTGTATTTACACCAAGTGTTAAATATCTGTGTTAAATCCACATTTTGTTTCAGGTGATCAAAAAATTTGTAATTTGACAGTTTTTCGTGCAGAGTCTTGGCCGCAAATTCCAGAAAGCATCGCTCTCTAACTATACTTGCACATTCAGGAGGGCTGAGGATGGATTTGTGGATTTTTGACGTTTATTGATTAAATTAAATTAAATTAAAAAACATCTTGGAGTTTTATTTAAACTTAAAATGAAAATAGATTTAAATGAGAATAAAATTAAACCAAGAATATTTGTTTTGAGTTCAGGCTTTTTTGTTTTTTTCAAAAACAGAACAAAAACATAGTTTTTGTGGACATGTTTTAATTACTTTAAATATTACATGTACATTTTGTGCCTCATAATAATTCAGTTCATTTTGTTCATTTTTAACTTTCACAAACTATATTTTAGGTTTTTCATATCTGACTCCACCTCCCTGTCTCTTACCATCCCTCCATCCCTCCATCCCTCCAGGCAGGTTCTGGCACATCACTGACCTCCACTTGGACCCCACCTACCACTTGGCCCCAGACCCCACCAAGGTTTGCTTCTCGTCCAAAGGAGCCCCAGCTGCCCACGCCGGCCTGTTTGGGGACTTCCTGTGTGACTCTCCGTACCGCCTCATCCAGTCGGCCTTCACTCACATGGGTGCGCTCACACAGCAGGAGGACTTCATCATATGGACTGGGTCAGTATGTCGATGAGGGGGAGGATGGGTGGTAGGATTTCTTCTTCTTCTTCTCCTTTGAGAATCAAACTCTCACTGCTTCGGTGTAAAATTGGAGCCAATCAACAGCTCTTTAACAATTTACTGTAATTAGCCATCTGTGCTCGTGATCAGTCGGGTGACATCATGTCACTAATGACATCATCATCTTTTAAGTCAACTCCTGAACAAACATAAATCAAAGCAACAAGAAACAGGTGGACAGGGAGTCCAATCTCTCTACTGACCATCAGGGGGCGACTCCACTGGTTGTTAAAGAAGTCAGATTGTATTGAAGTCTATGGGAAAATGTCCCTACTTCTCCTTGATTTATTAGCTCAGTAAACGTTTTCCTAATGAGTTTATGGTCTCAGTCTCTAGTTTCAAGTCTTCAATACAACATGATGTTCATTTTTTAAATGATGGTCCATTTAGAGGGAAATAGACCAGAAAGAAGGGGATGAATTAGGGGGCGTGGCTACTGTGTGATTGACAGACCCAATCAGGACAGAGTACAGACCAGGTCAGCTCCACCCCTCACTCCTCCTCAGCTCCACCTTCTCCTCCAAAGATGGTTTCTACTGGTTTCAAAAACCAAGATGGCTGACGGACAAATGACAAACTGGAGGCTTTAAACCAGCAGCTCAGGTGATGGTGACGTCACAGAGGGCGGACAGTTGTGTTGACTACAGTCTCGTAATGAAAGAGAACAAATCTATGCTCACAGTTCCATTGAAGAAAACGCTTTGATGCTTAAAACATGAAAAGAGGATTAATGTGTCACAGTGTGAGCAGATTTCTTCTGGTTTGTTCTGTTTTATCACGAGTTTCACTGAAGGGAAAGTTCATTTGTTCAGAGGAACTTTTGTTATTTCTACAAAGTCATCCAGTTGACTTTTAAAATCTTTAAACTTCCTTCTCTGGATATATTTTACATGTTAACAATCTCAGTCTCATATTTAAATACAACTGAATTTTTAACCACTTTATTTTAGAATAATACCAAGCGTTAGTGCACTGGAAATGTTGATTGACATTTAAAAACAATTTGGGAAAAAAGTTTCTTGCTCATCTTCAGTTTTTGACCATATTTAATCAAAAATAAAAACTATGATTAAAACGAAAATAAGTGCACTTGTTTTCCTAATTAACATAATCAGGCGTCACAGAAAATCCCAGAAAACAAAACGGTCATATTCTTTCAGCAGCAGAGCCTGAACTCTGGATCTGGTCCTCCCTCTCTCACAGGGACAGTCCACCTCATGTCCCCGTAGATGAGCTCTCCACAGACACTGTGGTCCAGGTGATCAGTAACATGACCCAGACCATCAGACAGCACTTCCCTAACCTCACTGTGTATCCTGCCCTGGGCAACCACGACTACTGGCCTCAGGTAGGATGATGTCAACATCACACCGCTTATCTCAGTATTTACCATGTGCGTTAAAGCCCCAATTTATCTCTGAATGATGATGTTTTCATTTATTTCGTTAATTCATGCATCGTTCTCAGGACCAGATGCCAACATCCACCAACATCATCTACAGAGCTGCTGCTCAGCTGTGGAAACCCTGGTTACAGCCTGATGCTCTGCTCACACTCTCACAAGGTGATGTCAGGACCTGAGCTCAGTGTTGTTGTCAAATTATTCCAGTTTAAGATCAATTCTCCATCACTTTAATCCTCGATAAAATATAAACAGGTGAGTTCTCTAGTTCTCCTGTTCAGTCTCATGAAGGAGGAAATGATCTCCAGAGACCAGAACAGTTTCTGTTCCAGGCTGGAAACATGTTGATGTGAACATGGAGTCTGTGGACTGACTCAGTGCTGGACCAGACTCTAGTGGACTGTAGAGGAGCNCAGTGCTGGACCAGAATCTAGTGGACTGTAGAGGAGCTGCAGGTCTAACAGGAGTCTCTGGACTGACTGTCAACCCTCTGTGACTCTGTGTGTCGGCCATCTTGGTTTTTTAAACCAGTATAAACCATCTTTGGAGGAGAAGGTGGAGCTGAGGAGGAGTGAGGGGTGGAGCTAACCTGCTCTGTCCTTTATCCTGATTGGGTGGTGTAGTCTGTCAATCACACAATAACCACACCCCCTGCTTTATGGCCTATTTTCCTTCACCTAGATTTCAGCTTTTTCAAACAGTCAAGCTGCTGATCACCACTAAGAGACGTAGGCTCACGCAGGAAACTGGTATTTTGATGTTCTCTTTCAATCTGGAACCAGACAATGTTTGGTTGTTTCATGAAGTTCAGACAAATCTATAGCATGCTATGCTAACAGTCTGTGATCATTGTCCAGGCAGCAGCAGGCTTCCTTTAATGCTTTGCTCTGTTGTAGGTGGTTTCTACTCCCAGCTGGTGAAGCCTGGTCTACGCGTGGTTAGTCTCAACACCATCCTGTACTATGGATCCAACAAAGCCACGAGCAACATGACCGACCCTGCTGGACAGTTCGAGTGGCTGGAGAAAACTCTGGAGAGATCTGCTCAGAGCCTGGAGAAGGTCTAACACAGTCTAACACCCTGACCTTTGACCTGCCTCACACTTTGCTGTGTTGATCACTTTGGAGATGTAAATGTGGTTGTCTCGCGCTGCAGGTCTTCATCATAGCCCATGTACCAGTGGGGTACCTGCCCTTCGCCATGAACACCACAGCTGTAAGAGAGAGCCACAACGAGAGGCTGGTTGCCATCTTCAGGAAGAACAGTCATGTGATTGCGGGTCAGTTCTATGGCCACACCCACCGCGACAGCATCATGGTGCTGCTGGACCAGAAAGGTAACGTAAAAATTAAAATGAATCTTATCTTTCACTCGCCTTGACCCGTCTTGTTATTATTTTTATTAGAGTCTTTGACACTTTGAACTGAAGGAAATATTACTCACCGAACTCCTGTTTGTTTTGTCTCCATGACGATGACCATCGGAGCCCGAGGCTAAAGGCTAACATGCTAATGAGAGAACGTAACTCACAGATTCTGAGAAATCTTGAAGAAAGCTTTGATACCTGGACACCAGAAAACACTTAGCACAGAGTCTCACATTAAATGAAGAAAACAGTGGACGAGTTCAGTCTTCAGGTTATTAGAGTGTGAGACCAGAAGCAACAGCAGTTAAACGCCAACAACTACACAGCTTTGACTTTGTGCATTTAATCCCACAAATACAACCGTTGTTTCTGATCATCTACAGCCTCCACCAGAGGAGTCTCAGTCATATGTACCAGGACTTCATGGAACAGGAGGCTGGGATCTGGTCTGGTTTTATTCAAGTCCAGTCCAGGACATGTCTGTCCAGCTGATTGTGTTTGTTCTGCAGGTAAAGCTCTGAACTCTCTGTTTGTGTCACCGGCCGTTACACCCATCAAACATGTTCTGGAGCCGTACTCTAACAACCCAGCATTTCGCATGTACCTGTACAACAGGAAGGACTTCACTCTGTTGGTAAGAGGTCCAGTCTTATCATTGGATGTCCTATACTTATACTATAGGTTCCCTGTACAAATGTCCAATATTCAGAATGACATAACAGCAAACAGTTCAAATCAAGAGATTTGGCCACCATTGCTCTGTATTTAACTGTCTGTATTAAACCAGTTCTACACGGTGGCAACAGATGCCTCTTGAGTGAAATAGGCCTCTCTGCCAAGAGTGATAAGTCCCTATAAAGTACATGCATCAGCCATAACATTATGACCACCACTCCTGGGTTGGAGGCCTGGACTCCTCTAGACCTCTGAAGCTGAGCTGTGGCATCTGGACCCAGACTTTAGCAGCAGATCCTTTAAGTCCTGAAGTTGTGAGGTGGAGCCTCCATGGATCAGACTTGTTGGTCCAGCTCATCCCACAGATGCTGGACTGGACTGAGATCTGGGGGATTTGGAGCCAA
>CM076665.1:21631045-21641564 GCA_038496675.1 Rachycentron canadum
GGCTCCAGTGGGTGATGTCACAGCCAATCAGAGTGTCTCCTTCAGAGGCCTAGCTGTCAGCTGCTTGTAGCCAAAGTCAATGGGATCAATCCTGTATTTTTCTAATCTCAGACTTTTATAATGAAAAACACAAAGGGATGAAAAAGCAGAAAAGACTTAATGTGGGTTAGTTAACCCAGTTAATCACTGCACAGCTGATCCCATTAAAAGATCTATGGAGTCTTAATCCCTCCTCTTTGTATATTGACAGAAAATGAACTATTTCATGCTGTTTTTTTAGTTATGACCAAAAGAGAAAAAAGTGAATTATTAATCTTAATCATAATGTTATTATAATGACTCATTCAAACTCGATGAGTTTAATATTTTCTTGTAAACACATTGTCACCAAATTGAACCTAAGTTATTATTGATCAACATTAGAAACACAACTCAACACTGTGTTGTTGAGAGCAGCTTCACATAAAGCTCCTTTCACCGCTCGGGTCTGATATTCTCTCACACCCAAGTCTCACACAGTCCATAATGGAGACAGAGGCAGAGGGATGGGGGGTCTCTTTAGTCTCATGCTTCAGTAGTAATTTGTCAGCGGGCATGAATGGACGCCTTCATCACCGATGGAGACAGCAACAAGCAACGGGTGTGTGTGTGTGTATGTGTGTGTGTGTGTGTGTACACTAGTGGGGGTCCAGTCTCAGATTGGAGTTTGCTCTAAGCCTCTTGTAGCCCAAATCGCTCCTTTGTATGGGCCCACCATAGGCAGTTCTCCGACAACCAATCAGACTCCACAAAGCCCATTACATCACTCTGATGGTGGCTGTGCCAACTCAGACCAGAATCCACCCAAAAAAATGCTAATTTGAATAGAGCAGGACAAAAGGAAGAAAAGTGTTGATCTGTAAATAAAGGAAAGAAAGAAAAGGTTCAGTTCAGAACTTCTATATGTTTTGACTGATTGTTGGGCGTCTGATGTCCCATCATCCTTTTACTAAGGAGGATAAAAATAAAACATACCAATGAAGAATTTACTGGATTATTTGAGCTGTGTAAAACGATCAATTTCTATCATTGATTTGTCATTTACAGTAATTTGTTGATGAAAAATGTCACAGATGAAACAGATCTGTCAGGTTAGTCTCAGATCAATCCACACTCCACCCATTTGACCATGTATGGATCATCTGAGAGTCCGAGGCTGGGGTCAGACGCCGCCAAGTTGGCGACAGTGGAGCAGCTCACTCTGAGCCTCAGAAACTTCACTCACAGAGGCTACACCCATTTTAATTTAAAGTTTGTGGTTTGAACTTATTCTCTGACATTTGTAAACCACAATCAGAGTCCCCAGAGGATGCATCTTAATATTCTTTGTGCGTGTCTGTGTGTGTGTTGTCGTATTAATGAGCTGGAAAGAGTCCAGCTATCGACGTCCCAGTGGCCCAGTAGAGCCTCCGCGTCCAATTAAAATTTCACCCAGTAAAGCCAGTTGTATGTTTCCCACTGGAGTAAATCTATTGTATTGACACACAAAGCTCTGATTATTGTGTAGTGATGAATTTGTGAATGGACACAATAGCTGGCAGCCAGTGATAAAAAAACAAGGGTCTCATTGTGGGTGTGAGGGAATTTGTCTCTGTGTGTGTGACAAATCTCTGGAGAACAATGGAACATTAGAGGCTTGTTCAGGACCTCCAGGACCCATCGGGACCTCCTTGACCTGTCGGGACCTGTCGGGACCTGTCGGGACCCGTCGGGACCTCCAGGACCTCCAGGACCCGTCGGGACCTCCTGGACCTGTCGGGACCCATTGGGACCCGTCGGGACCTCCAGGACCTCCTGGACCTGTCGGGACCTCCAGGAACTGTCAGGACCCGTTGGGACCACCAGGACCCATTGGGACCTGTCGGGACCTGTCGGGACCTGTCGGGACCCGTCGGGACCTGTCGGGATCTCCAGGACCCGTCGGGACCTCCTGGACCTGTCGGGACCCATCGGGACCACCAGGACCCGTTGGGACCTGTCGGGACCTGTCGAGACCACCAGGACCCGTCGGGACCTCCAGGACCTGTCGGGACCCGTTGGGACCACCAGGACCCGTCGGGACCCGTCGGGATCAGATGCAGGTTCTCAGCTCCTGAGTTTGGACCCAACCCCTGAGCTCTTCTTTGTGTTGTCTGGATTGTTTTATTGTTGTGTTACTCTTTAAAAAGGTTTTTCATCTCAGTGAAACTTTTACCTGATGAAAAAGAGAAAATCTAAAAACTATTCCTACCAGTTGAATTTGCTTGATTTGCTTTTAACGATAAATAAGAACTGAAGAAAATAGTGACAACAGGAAGTCATCAGTCTTTTTTTGTCCTTTAATTCCTGTGACTCCCTCCCTCCTGTCATTTAGAAGTTACCACTTAATGTCTCCGTTCTTTCTTCAGTACTTCTTGTCCATCGTCCCTCCGTCCAGGACCCTCCACCCCAGGCGGCTCTGTTTGCAGGGTCAGTGGGTTTGCCCTCGCTGAGGCTTGTACAGGAGGAGAGGGGCACAGGGGCGTGGCATGTTGGACCAGTGTCTTTGATCACGGTGGGGTGACAACCCTCTTTATTCCACCTGATCAGCACTGTACCGACCTCGTGGTCCCACCCCCAGCTGAGACACGAGTCTGGGGCTCGGGGAAACCAGTCCTTCGGACATTCTGCCTTTTCCTCTCGTTATTTATCCACCATCACTCCTTTATTTCATCATTTAAAACGCCTTGTTTTAAAGTGTTTACATTAGATGACCTGAAACTCAACAGACTTTTCCACCAATGAGGGTGTGTTTGTGTGTTTGTGTGTTTGTTTGTTTGTTTGTTTGTGAGCAGGATGAAGCAGAAACAACTGAACCAGTTTGTAGTGATCTGATCATGGACCAGACTCATTCTTCTGAGTCATTTAAAGTGAATTTCAACTTTTTTTCTATGAAGTCTGCTGTGTGGTGTGTAGCCCTGGTGGAGATCTGCACTCTCTGAATTAAATGAATAATTTCATTTAATTATGAAATTATATCACAAAAATGACACAAAACCTGAGTGTTAACGAGGTAAAAAGTAAATATTAAGAACTGAGCCTAAATATCAATGGTCTTCTGTTTTCTTTGTCCTGAATGTTTTAAAACTGAGGGAAAAAAATCTTAAAATGTTTAATATTTACCACAAAACTGTTGTAACCTGTTTCTCCTATTTTGTCTGTCAAATATTTTAAAACTAATTTCTGTGACTAGAGAGAAAAAAGAACTGAAGAAAAATCCATTTTTGTTTCCATGGGACCAAGATGACAAATTCAGCACATGTACCTGCTTCAGTTCGATCAGACAGTGTTGAAGTATGAATCCCCAAAACTGAAGCAGTTGACTCAGCACCACAGCATCAGACACAGAAACCAGACCATGTCAGGTTCCTTCCACCGGGCGGTTCTATTGTCCCAGTGTTTAAAATATTCACATCTCAACAGCAGCTGCACTCATTTGATTTATTTCTGGTTGAAGTCAGAGGAGAGGATTTAATAGTTGGTTTGTAAAGTTTATCAATGCTGCCCCCTGCTGTTTAAACAGTTACTGCCCCCTCCTCAGGTCAGTGAACGAAGAGTTTCGAGATGGAGGGTTTTTTTAAACGTGACAAAATATTTCAACAGAAAAAAATAGTTAAAAACAGGTTTTTCCTCTTTCGAGTCAAATAAGGTAAATTATATGACATATATATATTATATGACATTTTTTATTGGTAAAAAACATTTGTGCTTTTATGTTTTCACTTAAACTTTGTTGTTTTTAAGAATGCAGACTGAACAAATACTGAACAGCTGATCTGTCCATCAGACACTGAGCAGATTCATGAGACAGGGCCCAATAACAACAGGTCTGTGATGTGTTGATAACAACGCATTTGAAGGAAATAAAGCTCACAACAAATAACATGAGCTCAGTCACATGGTCCAAGCTGTCTGACCACTTCACTTCACACCTCTGTTGATTCTACGAACCAGGTTCAGGTTACAGTCAAACTGATGCTGATCTTACACAGTAACCACGAATGATACACGTAGATCATCCTGAAATCATTCTTCTTTAACTCAGACAGAAAATCGCACAGATTTCTCTGCTAGGATTCTCACCTGCTGAACTCACCTGGACTTACAGACCCTTTCCACGGTCGTGTGGGGGAAACATCCGGAGAGAAGCAGCTGCGAGCTTTGGATCTGAGGACCAGTCACGTCCTCATAACTTCAGAGTCCAGGTCTAAAACACACCGGGCTGACATCAGAACCAGTCTAACCTGAGCCAGAAACCCAGTCTGTGGCAGATCACACGTCACATCATGTAGTTCTACCATCTGTCCACTAGATGGAGACAACATGAAACCTTTAATTTGAGCTGAACGAGATGAATAGAATCAATGCTAAAATGATGCTTTTAGAGTATTAATGAGAGCTCTGCTTCAGGACAAATAGATAAATAAATGTATCAGATTGAATTTCTCAGTTAAAGACTGAAATGAAACATCACATATTATAACCCCTTATCATCACCAGATATTAACCAAACATGACATAAAAATGATGTTAACATGTATTGTCACATACCTTATTTGATCAGATCAAACAGGCTTTGATCTTTAAAGGCTTAAAATCAGTGGTTACTGAAGACAAAATAAACATAAAGTTCTGGTGGATTCCTTATCAAACCTGTGTAGTTCCTCTCATGTACAGATTTTAGGAAAGTAAAGTCGAACCTCTAGAATCATTATGTATCATGAAGCATAGAAAACGCTTTATATTTAACACCTCATCAAAACTTTTTACCAAGATGATTTGTGACTCAGTCAATAGTTATTAAATAAACTATTGTGTAAAACAGGAAGTTGGCTTTGAAAATGATCTTGTGGACACATCCATACAAAGTCCTGTGCAAAGTAGAGGTTGGTTTAACGCCCACTGACACCAACAATACTGAAACTTTGAAATATGGAACACCCAAGAAATGAACCTTTCTTTATGTCTGTTGTCCACTTTTATGAAAGTTTGTCCAAACTAACCTTAAACATGTTATATGTCCAAAAAACACATTACAGCATTTCTATTTTTGTTACATTTCCAAACCTGTGTTAACTTTTCCAAAAATATTTCTGTCTGACCAGAGAAGCTGCAGCACAGTCCAGATTTTCTGTTCCTCTGGGGGCCTCTGATGGTTGAGGGGCCCTAAGCAGCTAAATAGGTCCCTGATTTCTTGGACAGGAACTGAGGCATCTGAAACTGGATTGTGCCAAAGGAGGGACTTCACTGAGATCAGTCTCAGTGTCGTTCACAGTTTGATTCACATCAGACATGTTGGTCCAACTTGTTGAACCAGTTCAGACATATTTTCGACTGATGACAGAAGCTCAGGTTACAATCAAACTGGTGTGGACTTTAACCAACAACCACAAACAACAATACATGTAGATCATTCGGAAACTATTGTCCTTTAAGCCTTTAGAGCCACATTCACTTTTTTCTGTTTCTTCATCCCTTTGTGTTTTTTTCCTTCTAAAGTCGTCATTTTTAAAAACATCTCCAAGTCTCCTCATCTTCAGACTCAGCTCAACCTCAGCTCATTATATCTGAGACTCAGTAAAGACTCTGTTCACTGTAATAGGGGATAGTAGCTCAGAGAACAAGAGGAAACTAAAAACACAGTGAATTTCTCCTTATTTTCTAGATAAAAACACTGTAAACCAGAATAACCAAAGAAAACTTCAACACAGGAAGTTCCACACATGTGTTTGTGTTGTTCTAGAGCTGATTTGAAGTTTCTCTCTTTATCTGATCTGAGTTCTGCTCATTCTTTGGAGCAGTAATGATGAAAAATCAGCTCCAAAGCCTCTAATGCTCTAAATATCTTATTGTCCATGTCTCTCTGTCTTTATTCTGTCACTACAATAAACTCAGAGCAACTTCTCCTCACTCTGAGATCAGAAAAATACAGGATTGATCCCATTGACTTTGGCTACAAGCAGCTGACAGCTAGGCCTCTGAAGGAGACACTCTGATTGGCTGTGACATCACCCACTGGAGCCAATAGGAGCGTCCCATGTAGAGACGTGACTCTAGACATCTCTATCAAAGATGGAGGATGAGAATGGATGGATAAACACAGCGACCCAACTCCACGTGAGCACAGTGATCCTGTTGATCAGTCATTTACAGATTTCTTTGGTGGATCTTCACCTGTTAAACTCACCTCTGGTCAACTGACACTTTCCTGAGTGGGACCAGTGAGTCTGTGGACCAGAACCTCCAGAACTTTGGCCTGAACAGATCTCATTCATGAAAATATTCCCTTTTTTTTTCAAATCTTCACTGTAAAGAATTTGAACCTCTGTTAAAAAAGCTGGTCACGTATGAGGCTTGTTTTTACTGTGACCTCTAATAGAGCTGCTGCAGTTACTGCTCCTCAGAGATCAGGGTCTGGATATAGTTGAGTTAGGGTGTCTGCATCACACAGACCGTGATGGTAAAGTCTGAAGTGATGCAGTGAGGCTGAGGTTGTAGTGGAGCTCAGCCTCCATCAGGTAGAGCTAAAGACCAAGTAACGTCCCAGCAGCCTGTCTCCATGTCAGTGGAGCCTTTTTTCATTTTTCTCTTCTGTTCTGAAAAAAAATTGAAAATTTAGTTCAGAAGAATTTGATTTTGTATCTTGTTTTAGCTTCAGTGACTTTTTTTTTGTCATTTCAGCATCGAGACACCGTCAACACCATCCACACCATCAACCCACCAAGAATCTGCTTCACAATTAGAGAGAGAAGGGACCTTTAGTGGGACAACCCTGGTTTCAGGATGGAACATCCTGTCTCACAGACTGTTCATCACTCACTACGTGATCTTCCTGCTTCATCATGACAAAGACAAATGTCTGCATCAGGAAAGGTCTTGAGGTCAACTATGACTCCCAAGTTCACTGCTAAGCATCGATCACAGAGCATCACACTCCAGCTGTGTCGCTATCCTTCAGAGGACCTGGTCTGTGAAAGTCTGGTCCTCTGTAACCGTAGTAGACCACAACAGATGAACTGAAATGTGATGGTCTGGTCAACAGAGGCTGGATGCTTTGTGTCACCGGCTGTTCCCGCTCTTTAAATGCAGTTTCTGTCACTCAGCAACTCACACAACTTTTTTCCCCCTGGTGCTTTAAGGTCCTTGGTTTGTACTAAGTGCCAACTTACCATGACATCACCCATTGATTGAAGCCTCCAGTTGGTTGGAGGAGAGGAGGAGTAGGTGGAGCTGACCTGCTCTGTCCTCTATCCTGATTGGGTGCTACAGTCTGTCAATCACACTATAACCACGCCCCCTAATTCATTGCTTTCTGGTCTATTTTCCTCTAAATGGACCATCATTTAAAAAATGAACATCATGTTGTATTGAAGACTTGAAACTAGAGACTGAGACCATAAACTCATTAGGAAAACGTTTACTGAGCTAATAAATCAAGGAGAAGTAGGGACATTTTCCCATAGACTTCAATACAATCTGACTTCTTTAACAACCAGTGGAGTCGCCCCCTGATGGTCATTAGAGAGAATGAAGGGTTAAGGCTCTTCAGACCAGAGTCCAGGTCCAGGTTTAGAGAGAGTCCAGGTCCAGGTTTAGAGAGAGTCCAGGTCCAGGTTTGGAGAGAGTCCAGGTCCAGGTTTAGAGAGAGTCCAGGTCCAGGTTTGGAGAGAGTGGTTTGAACAGTTGAACCATAACTTCTTTACCCGTGTGCAGTGAATCATGGATCTTTCATGGTCCAGGAAGAGAAGGACATATTTGTCTTGTCCAGTCTCACACTCAGTCCTCAAATGCAACAGGATGTGACCCCTGAACTGGGACAGCTTCTGACTTCATGACACCATTCTATTTCCTGTTTACATTTACTCAAGCATTGTGGGAGCTGTGGTTCTAAACGGGTGGGCATGGTTTCCACAAAGAGAATTAAAAAAATAACAGAAGTGACTAAATTAATATGAACCTCTAGACCATGGATCGAGGGTTAGCGTTGCTCAGGATCTCTGATTAGTTTCTGCTCTGCAGCCACAGCAGCTGAGGCTTATGGGTAGTGTAGTATTCAGGGACAGAGGAGAAAATGCCAGATTTGTCAGAAACAAAGCTGGAATCATTCAGTCTGGAGGTTTAATAAAGATGTTACCCATGAATTCAGATTATGATTCAGATCTTTTGATTTATGAGTTTTTACAGTCTGTGAAAGCTTCAGATTTCCTGATAAACATTGGATCTGCCCCCCCCCACACACACCTCAGGGGAAGTGTGGGTGGTGATGGTGGTCACAGTGTTTCCTGTTGAATTATTAAGGCGGTGCCCCCACCCTCACCTCTGGCCAGCAGTGACATTTACACCCAGCAGTGTCACTTCAAAGCAGCGCTGAGGCCCGACTGATGGATCTGGTTTCACCCCGCGGTGCTGCATTCAGGGTTGGTCAGGACATTCAACACAGAGAAAAAGAAAACCTCTCCAGGCTGCAGAAACACGATCCGGCAGAAACACAGGGAGAAAACAGAGAAGAAGAACTGTGTCTGTGATGTCAGAGATTCTTCAGGTGGAAATTCACCTGCCAGCATTAAAAAGAGCCCGGAGCCAGAATTTAGTAAATCAGGACATAAGACTGACACGGATGTAGGAAGTGACAGATTATGGGAAAAGTTGGCTCCAGTGTTTCCGGACTAGAGTCAGATCTGTTCGCCTCTGCCGCTCAGACTGTTTTTAATCTGCCTCCCTATCCGTTGGATTTCAGCTCTTCTGACTTCTCTCTTTGATTTAATTCAAAAACAACATGCAAATCTTCAGCTGACAATCTGTTTCATGCAGCAAGTGAACGCCTCGCGCAGTGATCAGCTCCAGTCTGAGGCCGTCAGCACCAAAAATAACCCGTCCTGCTGTTTTGATGAGATGCCTCAGATAAACCTGACCTCTAAAAACTCCACGTTAACGTCTGCCTCGCCGTGTTCTCACATCCCGCTCTGCAGATAAGACCGTTTAAGGTACAGTGAAAATATGCAAATCACAGTGAGGGGAAGCAGACTGAGATGGAGGATAAGAAGAGGGATTAAAGCACCACAGCTGTTCCCTCCATCATTAGTGGAGCAGGAACACAGACCACGTCTCTGTGGTCTCACCTGCTGGTTCAGTCTGGACTCGAACCAAGGACGAATCAGATGGAGCTAAGTCTCCTTTTTAGGAGACATGAAGACACAGCAGCTGCTTCACAGTTCAACCAGATTAAAGCTTTTACATCAGGAATGGTTCAGATGCTAGAAATGATGTTTCCATCCAAATAAACTGCAACAGCTCCTGGTTCAGGTCAGGGGGATCCTGGTCTGGGCTCATGTTTATTTACACTCAACCCAAACCACACAACTGGGTTCAGTTCCCACAGGAACCACGATCCTCTGTGTTGTGTGCCACTTCATTGAGCTGCCTCTCCTCCTCTGTTGACTCCCTGCTGTCGAGCTTTGTGGTGATAATTTGATTCATTTCCATATTTTGAAAAAGCTGTTTCCCACTTTACAGCTGAGGCAGTAAAAGCAGCTGCAGAGGAGTTAAAGTTCAACAGGCATTGTTTCTGCCCTCGTGGGGAGGGGGGTTTCTTCTCCTGACAGACAACACATACAGAATGCAAACTATTTATTCACATTTCATTATACTGATTTTACAATTGGCTGCTCTTGTTGTTGTACCATCATATGTGTAGACAACTGTCACTGGATCACTGTGATACTGAGGAAACATGGTAGACAGGAGGGTTCTGAATGATCTTCTGCAGCCTGTTTCTCTGGAGGGACACAAAGTCCGAGCCGTGAGCTCTGACCGAAGACTCTGACTTTTTTTAGTTACTAAACTTAACAGACCTCTAGTGTTTCCCGAGATGCCCTCAAACCTAAATCTGAACCTCTGGCTGCTCTAAATCATTTTTACCTCTGTGACCCTTCTCCAACCTCGCCTCTCCATTACCCAGAAAGCCTGGTGTGCGTCTCAATTATCCCCAAACAGAACGCACAGATTTATCAGCCTGGAGAGGATCCAGCTGAGAGCGAACGCCGTCTCTGATCTGCTGCCAAACATCTGATCAGAGAGCAGCAGAGAAGGAGCGCTGCAGATCGGTGAGTATTTCCTCTGATATGAGTCTGATACGTGTGATTGCCCTCATTCCTCTCCCCAGGATAACTGGTCCAGGCTGAACTGTTCAGGAAATATGCACAAGCTTGTTCCTCAACTCTCCGTGAAGAGAGCGGAGATCATCAGGTTCGTCCTGAACCAGAAGAGTCTGAGAACACAAGGTAACAGTGACTTTCACAAATCAGAGGATCAGAGGTAAACGTCTTATTTAGACCAGCAGCCCTGTGATACCACCTAAGGTCATCATCATCATCAGGACCGTCAGGACCGTCAGGACCATCAAGACCGTCAGGACCATGAGGGCCATCAGGGCCATCAGGAACATCAGGGCCATCAGGAACAT
>CM076665.1:21656407-21667297 GCA_038496675.1 Rachycentron canadum
CCAGATGTGCAGTATCCTCCTGTTACCTGCTATGATCTCACGCAGCTTGGGGTCCAGGTTGACGGTGCAGGGCAGGAAGGTGCGGATGTCTCTGGCCGTCAGGACAGGCGTTCGTGACGACAGGAAGACCTCGAAGCTGCGAACGTCTCCATCAATCTCCAGCAGAGGCTCCACGTCTTTGGTAGTAGGGATGTTCTTCGACACTCTGAGAGGAAACACAGATTCTGACCTCATCATCTCATCATCCTGAACCATGTGACCACGCAGCTTCACAACCTAAGACATGGCCCTGCCTCTTCCCGTGGAGCTGGTATATCAGTCACTCTTTGGACATCAAAGATAAAAACCGTGACCTCTGACCTCTCATAAATGGTCTTGAGTGTGGCCTGGTCAGGGACGCCGTCGGTCTCTTCAAGGTACAGGATGAGCCAGGACGTCCTGTAGGGCCATTGCTCTGTCAGGTTGATCCACGATGCCAGACGGTCCCAGTTGAAGTTGATCTGATTGGCTCGCAGCAGACGACCTGCACACAGATGGCAGGAGGCGGGGCTTATTTATGACGGAGGGACGGCACACAGACACGTGAAAGAAGGAGTGATGAAGAACAGACAAAAATAGTCTGTTCAGACCACAAAGGGATGCAGTGGACAAACTTCCTGGAAGAGTGTCAAAATAAAAGCCCTGAGGTGTGAGTGGGACACCTGTGACGGAGACGATGTTGAGCAGCCTCCTCATTGTCTGTGGGCTGATGTCACTGAACCAGTCCTCTGTCACCATCAGCTTTGTCAGGTCAAACGACATCTGACGAGTCACCGAGCGCTGCACCTGGCGCCGCCGGTAAGTGTCCTACACCGACACACACAGGTCACATGATCACGTGTCACTCAAAATAGCAGAAGAAGAGTTCAGTTAAAATATCTAAACCCGCTGACAGGTCAGCTGATCTTATCATTCCAAATTAAAACTTCCTGTGAGCTTGTCCAACTGAAGGAACATTTGAAATGACACACACACAGACACACACAGTCTCACCCTGCGAGTGAGCGTTGATTTGCTGCCAAACTTGGTTAATTCTCCCAAACTGTGCTGAGACAGTTTCCTGTCCAACTCCTCATGCCAACCTAGAGAGAAAGAGATACATATTTTCTCTGTGCTTTTATTTTTTTATGAGACAAAGTGAACTGCTCCTGTGATCCACCCTTCAGTGATTTTCCTTATCACCATGGTTACCAATAGGGCTGCACAGTGATGGAAATATAATCCAAACTGCAGGACCTGACGCCGGAGACACATTGGATGTGTGTGGCAGCTGCAGAACGTCTTGGTTTACCTTTCGGCTCCGTGTTAATGGATCAGAACGACTGCGGCTGCGTCGTGTGATCTACAGGTTCAACGTCTTACCTATTTTACTGAATACTGAAATACTGCAAATCAATATAGACACGATACTATAGACGAAATAGATGACACGCCACGCACACGCCACACACACGCCACGCACACGCCACGCACACGCCACGCACACGCCACGCACACGCCACGCCACGCAGCCAGGGTGTCACCAGCATTAAATCATCATCATCAATGTAGATTTGTATCAGTTCAAAGAAAATCAAAAATTGATGATTCCAACTGAAATTAGATTTTTTATTTTTTTTTTAACTTGCAGCTCTCGTTACCTTCGGCATTGGTCGCATCCCCATTGGCCGGGACGGCGGCGCACATCTTCCTGGCGCTAGAGAGGCCTCTGCTGTTGAGGAAGACGGGCAAGTGGACAATGTTCCTCATGTAGTCGTGTCCATTGATGTTGGAGTCTCGGAGGACACTGTTCAGGTTCTGGTTGATGGCCTTGATGATGATGTGCGGGTCACTGGCAAAGATGGAGATGAAGGGACCTTTGGAGAATAAGACACGGACCTGCAGGAGGAAACAGCCGCTCATCACTTGGCTCTTATTGAAGCCAAAAGCATCTGCTGGGACCTCAGGGGTCCATGCAGAACGCTGGTTAATGCAGCTGTGCATCATGAGTGTGGAGCAGAGCGCCACCAGAGCCACGCCCACAACAGAACCTCATAGTTCTCAAAGTGCAGCGTTGTTAAGGTGGTAACCATCTTCAGACCAAGCTCTGGGCCAATTGGACAAAGTATAATGGAGCTACAGCAACTTCCTGTTTGGAAAGGCCACCACAGGCAGGAAAACACTCAGAGGGTTAACAATGAGGAAGGCGTTACTATAGTGATGAAATATGATGTTGATGATCAATTCTCGACTTCATTACTATTTCCTGTTTATGGCATACATCAAAGTTTGCTACGTCACCACGATGTGCCACAAAAACTCAGCTTTCACTATGACGCATTATGAAGGTCTGAGGTGATCAGGTGACCCTGCTGGGTGGCACCAAAGAGTAAGACACTGCATTTCCTGTGGTCGTTAGGTGGCGCTCTGATGGTTACCAAATATGGTCATGTGGAAGCATCATCAAGGTCGCCACTAGATGTGTGTGTGTGTGTGTGTTTGCACCGTATCCAGCATCTGCAGAACTTTATCCTGTTCACAGGAGTCCAGTCCATCAATGACAACCGCCAGCCTGGTCTGATGCTGCGTGAAACCGTCAATGGTCTTTGCCATCCTCGCCATCAGCTCCACCTCGTTCTTCAGTACCTGCAGGTCACGTGACACAGGTCTTCTCAATCCACTACACTGATTTAAATCTTCACCTGCTCACAACAAAAGAGTCAGATGGAACCGCCCCTCACCTTCATGAAGCCCTCGCTCTTCAGCTTGTGCATCCTGTTGGCGGCGCTGTGCAGCCTCTTCCTCTGAGAGTTCAGCACCGAGTCGGTCACCTGCCACCACGTCCTGCAGTTCAGCAGCAGAGCCAGACCCACCACGCTGCTGATGGCAATCAGTACAGCGTTCACCGTGCGGTTCTCCCCGTCCACCTTGAAAACAGCCAGAAGCGCCATGCCGGTCACCAGGCAGGCCAGCACCAGGACAAAGATGATGAAGGATGGCACGCAGCACGTCTTCTTCCACTTCCTCTTCCCTGAAACCACACAGAAATAATCAAGGCTGAGGTGCTGCAGAAGTGTCTGTACGTGTGTGTCTGTGTGTGTGTGTGTATGTACCTTGTGTTTCCTCAGTCTTAAACACTCTGAACAGACGTGTAGCGAGGAAGCCGAACTCTCTCTCACAGGCATCAGACAGCGTGGCGATCATCTCAGCCATCGATGTCTCTCCTCCCACACTGGACAGACGGTTGTAGTCGGTGAACAGGAACCTGCAGGTTGACAGGCACAGACAGGTGTAGACAGGCGTAGACAGGTACAGACAGGTACAGACAGGTGTAGACAGATAAAGACAGGTACTGACAGGTGTAGACAGGTACAGACAGGTGTAGACAGATAAAGACAGGTACTGACAGGTGTAGACAGGTACAGACAGGTGTAGACAGATAAAGACAGGTACTGACAGGTGTAGACAGGTACAGACAGGTGTAGACAGATAAAGACAGGTACTGACAGGTGTAGACAGGTACAGACAGGTGTAGACAGATAAAGACAGGTACTGACAGGTGTAGACAGGTACAGACAGGTGTAGACAGATAAAGACAGGTACTGACAGGTGTAGACAGGTACAGACAGGTGTAGACAGATAAAGACAGGTACTGACAGGTGTAGACAGGTACAGACAGGTGTAGACAGATAAAGACAGGTACTGACAGGTGTAGACAGGTACAGACAGGTGTAGACAGATAAAGACAGGTACTGACAGGTGTAGACAGGTACAGACAGGTGTAGACAGATAAAGACAGGTACTGACAGGTGTAGACAGGTGTAGACAGGTGTAGACAGATAAAGACAGGTACTGACAGGTGTAGACAGGTACAGACAGGTGTAGACAGATAAAGACAGGTACTGACAGGTGTAGACAGGTGTAGACAGGTACAGACAGGTGTAGACAGATAAAGACGGGTACAGACAGGTGTAGACAGGTATAGACAGGTGTAGACAGGTACAGACAGGTGTAGACAGGTACAGACAGGTACAGACAGGTGTAGACAGGTGTAGACAGATAAAGACAGGTACTGACAGGTGTAGACAGGTACAGACAGGTGTAGACAGATAAAGACAGGTACTGACAGGTGTAGACAGGTGTAGACAGGTACAGACAGGTGTAGACAGGTATAGACAGGTACAGACAGGTGTAGACAGATAAAGACAGGTACTGACAGGTGTAGACAGGTGTAGACAGGTGTAGACAGACCAGCCTGTGCACCACCTGTACAGTCTCACTCACCTGACAGGCAGAGCTCTGGTGCTCTGCTCCGGCAGCTCTGGCGGGTTGACAAACATCAGCTTCAGCAGCAGCTCCAGGTACCCGATGTGACGCGACAGACGAGTGCTGAGCAGCCACGCCCAATTCCAGCTCTCGCCCTCCCGCCGCCCGCCGAAATACACCACCACTAAGACACAACACACTTCATTTATACACCAGGGGGACAGACAATGGCTCCCGTCCCCTTAGTTGTGATGCTAGGAGGCAGCTCTTACCAAAGAAGAGGTAGAGCAGGGCCAACATGCTGAGGGAGACCGCTAGCGCCAGTTTAGGATCGACGGTGAAGCCGAGGACGACGGCGACAGAGCCACACAGCAGCAGAGACAGGAAGACAACGAGCCAGGAGAACTGAAACAACGGCTCAATCTGCTGACCGGCAAAAGTCTTCATCTCATCTGCAGAGGAGGAAGAGGAGGAAGGTCATGATGCTGTAGCTGGCTGTATTTGTGTGTGTGTGTGTGTGTGTGTATGTGTGTGTATGTACACTCACCCTCCAGCTTCTTGAGCAGGAAGGACTTGCCGCTGCCCCACTGGGCATACAGACCCACACAGATGGGGGGCTGCATGGTGGGCTCACTGAGGATGTCAGCAAGAGCAGAGCTGTACAGGTCATAACCCAGCATGTCTCCATCTGACTCTGTGGGGGACAGGTGACCTGTGGGGGGGCAGACAGGTGTGTATTACAGGGCAGTACTGTGTGGGTGTGGTTTGGTGGAACAAGCTGGACTCTGACTGGTGGACAAAAGGATGACACACTCTGATAACGTGTGTCGCTGAATTCAAGATGCTATGTAACCAGGTAAACTTAGTTCTGTGGTTTGTGTCCAGGTGAACATACGGGCTCCAAAGATCTGTGTGAGAATGCTCTTCTGGTGGCTGCAGTCGATGTTGTACGGTGTCTCCCCAGCCTTGTTAGGTCGGTACAGCAGGCGGCCATCTTTGGGGTTTCTGAGGAGGAGCTCAGCCAGGCGGCGACTCCGACCGCGGATGGCGATGTGAAGGGGCGTGTCTCCTTTCTGCAGAAACAGGACAAGAGGCAAGAAGGGAAACTCTCGGTGATGCTGATTCGGGACAAATAGCAGCGACCGAACATGTCATGGTTAATAAGGTGTTGTGTTGTCATGGTTACTGTGTTGACTGGTAGCACCTCATTTACAAATGTAATGATGAAACTGATGAATGAGCTGCTGCATCAATAACTGAACTAATCATTAATGTTCCTGTTTCCTTCTGTGAACTAAAAATACGATCAATAAATCAATCACATTAATGATCAACAATCAATCTGATTGGTTTGAAGTTTCAGCTGCAATGTTTTTGATGTCACACTCTGAGATCACACTTTTCACATTATAAAATCAGTTCTATAGAAAACATCTTACTCATCATCTTCAGCTGTGAAGCCACTAAACTGATTGACAGCGTGTGTGTGACCCCACCTTGTCCACAGCTGACACTTTGGCTCCCTTATCGAGCAGCAGCTCCACAATCTCGATGTTCCTCATCTTGGTGGCTTTGATCAGAGGAGTCTCTCCGTCCTGAAACACAGACACAGGTTCACAGCTGTGTGACATTTACACTAACACACACTCCATCAGCCAGCTGAGTCCAGGTCTCACCTTGGTGCAGGTCTCAGTGTCGGGGTTACACTGCAGGATGTCTCTCACCATGGTGGCATTCCCTTTCTCCACAGCCCAGTACAGAGCTGTTTTATTCTCCTGGAAACACAACAGAGTGAGACATCACCCATGACTGTACCATCACCTGACGGATCCATCCCAGGACTGATCAGGGACAACATCTGGACACATCAGGATTAGCTGCAATAAAGATGATCCATAACTTTGTGTTGGTCCAGCAGCTCCAAAAGAGTGAGACAGTTCTGAGTGTCAGAGTGAGATCTCTGTCTTCACTGAGATTAGATCTGTGATGTCTCACTCCTCACTCAGATCAGCTGCTGTTTATCCTCAATCACATCAGGTATTAACAGTCAAACTGCCATTACTGCTGTGTGAAGTGATGGCTGTGAATTGTGAACTTTGTATAGAAGAAGACTAGAAGAGCCTCAGCGTCTTCACCACCTGAAAAGGAGGGGGGCGTCCTCACCTGTCCTCTGATGTCGATGTCGGCATATTTATGCAGCAGAGCTCTGACAATCTCCACATGACCCCCCCTCACTGCTCCAATCAGCACTGTGTCGCCACTCTGGAATAAACACACACACACAAACCTTCACTGACCACAGAGCAGATGACATCATTCTGACATATCATTCATGTTCAGGCTGTGGCGCCGTCTCACCCGGTCTGGGATGTTGACGTACGTCCCAGCGTCCAACAGATCCTGGACGATCTCAGTGTAGCCTTCCTTGGCGGCGATCATCAGGGCCGTATTCCCATCTTTGTCGGTCATGTTGACGTTGGGGTTCCTCTTCAGCAGCTCCTTCACCACCTCAGTGTAGCCGCCCTTCACCGCCACAATCAGAGCCGTCATCGAGTTCTGACAAGACAAACCAGCAGCTCTTAGCCTGGCGCAAAACTGTTTCCTACGGTCCAGCACAGACCAGATCCTCAACATACCGCTCCCTCCTGGTCCACGTCAGCACCGTTCTCCAGCAGGTGCATCACACAGTCAAAGTGTCCTTTTCTGGACGCCCAGATCAGAGGAGTGGTCCCATACTGATACACACACACACACACACACACACACACACACACGTTAGCCTGTAATGTGCAGTGTTCAGTTGTGTAGACTGATCAGCTTCCTGTTCTTGTCACCTTGTCAGAACAGTTGACTTTGGCTCCGTTCTGCAGAAGAACCTTGACAATGTTGGCGTGTCCTCGTCCTGCAGCCCAGATGATTGGATAGACACTGTACTGCTGCGGGGGGGAGGGGGGGGGGTCACATGATGTCTCTGTACAGGCAGATATACTGTGTGTGTGTGTGTGTGTGCATTACCTGTCCCGTTGTGTTGGGGTTGGCTCCGTGCTCCAGCAGCAGTTCGGTGACCTCTATGCGACCTTTGTAAGCTGCCCACATCAGAGCCGTCCATCCTCCCTGAGACAGTCACATCGGTCACTCTCATAGACCAGAGACCAGACCAGGGTCCAGGTCTGGAGTCCAGTCTTTACAGATTTAGGTCTATCATGCTAACATGGCTGGAGCTGACCTGTCCTGCAGGTCCCTCAGTCCTTAGTGGACTGAGGTGAGACTGGACCCAGACCCCTGTCATGTGATGGCCCCAGGGACTGAGTTACCTTCATGCTGGGTTCAGCGTTTCTACATTTAGCTGCATGAACACTGCTGCTCCACTGTCATCAAGTCTCACTACCCTGCCTTTAATTTGAAATTATGGCTACAGGAAGTATAGACACCGAGCTGATACAACTAGATGAAAGTGTGTGTGGTTCCCACCATGTCTCTGTGCTCGATGTAGGCGCTGCTCTCCAGCAGCTCCTTCACCACCTCCACATGGCCTTCTTTAGCTGCAGAGATCAGGGCAGACCAGCAGTCCTGACAACACACACACACACACACACACACAGTGTTACCATGGCAACAACAGCACCATCACTGAGATGCCTAATGATGAACTGTGTCCTAGCAACCACAGTATCCAGGGTGGAGCAGTTCAGAGGAGAGTTTGTTTTTCTCACCACGTCGTCCAGGTTCACGTTGGCTCCTCTCCTGATGAGCTCCTGGACGATCTCCAGACTGCCCTGCTCAGCCGCCAGCATCAGAGGAGTCTGTCCGTTCTGTACGCAAACACCACAGAAAACAGGTCAACAAACAAACAAATCAACAAAACAACTAACAAACAAAGACAACAAACCCACAAATGAATCAACAAGAATACAAACAACAAGCAAAACAAACAAGGCTTTATTCCTGTACAAAGACCTTAAACCAACAGGATACAAGAAGAAGAAATACACATGAAAACTGAATAAGAATATGTTTATATATTCTATAATTCGAAAAAAGAAAGTTCTGAATATCTTGCCCACAGAAGACAGATGATGACTAAAATAACTAAAATTCAAATGGAGTTTTGAACCGTGGACTGATGCTATAGATGAAACTGAGTCAGACAGTCCTATTGTTAATTAACGGGCTGTGGTGTTCAGGTCCACGTACGTCGCTGCGTCCGTCCACCTCCTTGAAGCGGTCCAGGTGAGCTTTGAGAGCGGCCAGGTTCTCCTCTTCTACATAGCTAAACAGGTTCTGGATGGCCAGAGTGGTCATCTTGATGGATGTGGTGGTGTCCATGTCTGCAGTCTGTGGCTACACCCTCAACTGACAGGACACAACAACACATCAGAGCACACAGAGTTAGTCCAGAGTCTGTAGAGTCAGAGCATTTAACTGTTTCTGTGTCATGATTTGGACAGTTTCACTGCCACTGATTCTTCCTGCCTTAAATGACACAACAGCTGATTCAGTTCCATGCAGTGCAGAGATAAAACAGGACCGACCTCAATTTATGTGAACAGATCAACAATCTGTGTGTAAATGTGTAATCTGCAAATATAAAACAAAAATTAGCAAATTCACAAGAATACACAGACACACAAACTTGCTGTTCTACAAAATGTAAATCCACATGTAGAACAATAATCCACAAATTCTTTTTCAATTCACAAAATGAATTCACAAAAGCTTTTTATTTATTTGTAACTGAATTAAAAGGATTCACTGGTCATTTTTTTATTTCTGAAATGTGTTTGTCCATTTGCAGATCACACAATTACACACACTGTTGATCTGGTCACACAAATAATAATGAAACAATCGACCCTGTGGACCTCAGACCAGCTGTGGGCCCCTGATACGACTTCAAAGGGCCGAGAGGAGATGGAGGCGCTGACATTTTCTTTGAGGTTCGGACACCGCCAGCCAATCAGAGCTCGGCGCCACCTTGGTTATCCAGAGATCAATAAAGTCCGCTCTGCAGCTTCATGGATACTGTACTACACACCAGCCTCCGTCCACCAATCAGAGCTGCTGTTGTCTCCATGGAAACAGCCTCCAGCTTCAAGAGCTCCTCTTCGCAGTGAGTTCAACCTGAGCTGTGCTGCATCGTTTCCATCAGAACAGGCTGCACAAACTACCAGACACCAACAACAAACAATAATAAACAATAACACCAATATTGATTTTTCCATCTCTTTCTGGCTCTTTCAAAATAAGATATCGCTTTAGCTTTCTGCCAAATGCTAATCACAATAATTATCATTTAATAAACAACAATAAACATTTCCCAGATGTAACACTTGTGTTATTATATATGGTGATAAATGACTAAATATTCTATATATAAATGTACTTATTTTTCATTGGTTGGATAAACCGGGAGCTTTGAGGACGTCACTGACGTCATGGAAACTGATATAAGGTCACTAATGGCGGATGAGCTTCATTTCTAACAGCGATCAGCAGTTACCTGCTCCCATTGGCCGCACTCAACGCAGACGAGGCTCCGCCCTCTGTCGTCAACACATAGTTTTAACCGTAAGATGACGTCACGCAGTAACCTGAATAACCTTCAACCCCCGAAAACCGAACCCCCCGTTTTACCGCCACACAAATCACGTTCAACCGTCGCCCGATGTTTCCCTCATCGATCCATCGACGCGTCAATCTGATATTAGTCGACGCCGGGAAAAGGATGCTGAGGTCAGGGCGGAAGGAGAAGGACCGTTTACCTCCGCTTTGTTCGCTCCGGGTTCGGGTCCAGCCGGGTCTCGGTGCCGGAAGCTGGGCGGGTTCGTGTCGTTTGCTCGGTCTGTGTTCGGAGGACACTGAGCTCACTCTCCATCCCCGACGACAGCAGCCATCTTGATCAGAGCAACAACCGACGTCAAGCCCGCCACAACCAGACGAGCACTTCCGCTTACTGCTGTCACAATAAAAGCACACGCAGTGGCAGTTTCCTTTGCGTTCACCGTAAACAGAATCGAGCCACGTTCAAACGTCTGTTTTTCCTCCTGTCTGTCTGATTCGGGTCACTTCACTCACTCTGACCTGCTTTTTTCCCTCTGGGTCACCAGCCTCAGTCAGCCCGCTGAAGCTGAGAGGAGTAGTTGACTCAAAATTACTTAAAAAACACTTTCCTGTTTCAGACCCTTTAAGATGAATTTTTCCAAAGCCAAGTTCTTGAAGGGAAGTTGATCCGGAAAACATCACATTTTACACAAGTAGCCATGTTTCTATGCTCTAGACCATGTGCCCCCTCCCCGTGACGTCACCCATTGAGCTGCTGTTTTGAAGCCTCCAGTCTGTAATTTGTCTGTCGGCCATCTTGGTTTCTGAAACCAGTAGAAACCATCTTTGGAGGAGAAGGTGGAGCTGAGGAGGAGTGAGGGGTGGAGCTGACCTGCTCTGTCCTCTATCCTGATTGGGTGGTACAGTCTGTCAATCACACTGTAACCACGCCCCCTCATCCCCCGCTTTTTGGTCTATTTTCCTCTAAATGGACCATCATTTAAAAAATGAACATCATGTTGTATTGAAGACTTGAAACTAGAGACTGAGACCATAAACTCATTA
>CM076665.1:21689166-21709531 GCA_038496675.1 Rachycentron canadum
TTCATTTTTTAAATGATGGTCCATTTAGAGGAAAATAGACCAGAAAGGAGGGGAGTTGTTGGGGGCGTGGCTACATTGTGATTGACAGAGTGCACCACCCAATCAGGCAGTCAATGCAGCCTCTGAAGGATCAGGCCCTTGAACACAGCTCATATAGTGTCTTATCAAGTTTCCACCAAATGTAGGAAGAGCAGGAATCAGCTCAGTGAGTCAGCAGAGGAGGAGAAAGAGTTTCTGAGAAAACAGAACCTCAGAGGCTCCAGTTTTTCTTCTTTCACCTCCCTGACAGAGGGCGAGGTGCTATCACTCTCCCTGCCAAGCACTGCTGAGATCTGCAGCTACATGGTAACTGAGTTAACAGATAATCACACACACACACACATCCTATCCAAGATAAATGAGCACCATCAGCCCCCTACCTCAGTGCAAACAGATTAATGTGTAAGCGTATCCCTGGTTTCCCCCCTCCTACACACACTTCTCACTTTCTCTGTCAAAGACACACATACACACACAGCTGCCTTATGTCAGCTCAACAGTGAATTTCACTCCTCCTCCGGAAACACAACAGATGATGCAGGGGATCAACACCACACGCATATAGCGCACACATATGGACACGTGGAAACACACTCACACACAGTTTGACACACACTGACTGAGTCACACATCAAACATCCCGTCATCTGCAGGATACAGCTTCAGAGCGTGGTGCACATCAATGCACAAGCTGCGGCGGACCTGCCAGCTATGCTAACAGAATTTAGCTTCCTATGCGAGTTGTGGAGCTGTAGCCCGTCGTGCTCACTCCACCGCCGCCCAGGACTCAAACAGCCACACCTTTAGCACCCACGTGCTGCTTCCCTTTAGAGAGCCGGGGTCGCCACACGCCGCCTGGTGACCTTTAATCACAGCGAACAGAGCCACAATGTCACAACCAGGAAACTGCATATCTTTGTTTCCATAAGCTACATAAAACATCCAGGTCACAACAGACACACAACACCAACACCACCTCTGAACAACAGTGTGAGGAAGCAGAATGAAATGGAAACAGTAACAGAACCTTGAACTGTAGTAAATCAACCTCTGGAAAGCAACAACATGGCACTAATCCACCATGTGTATTTATTTCAATCATCCAAATCCCACAAGGACCCATAACCACTAACAAGCTCATCTGCCTTAATGCTCTCTGACTGTCTGTGGCTCTCAGCCTCAGGGCAGCTGGTTCCCACTGGAGATCAACAACGCTTCCTTACCACCACAGTTAATACTGCTTTTCTGGGGACTACTTTCAGTGGTGGATGAATACACATTTGGTGCTCGATGGTGAGTGTTCGGTGCAGTGGACAGTTTGTGGAGCTCCACAGAGGAAATGTCCACACAGACTGATGAGACGACATCATGGCTTAAAGACACTGTTTGTTCACTTCCTGTCAATATCCAGTACTGCAGAAGGCCAAAGGCAACAAGCAACAACCTGATCACGTCTGTGTTGCCCTGCATGAGGTCATCGCACCAGATACTGTCACAGCTCAGGATCTGACCAATGTCTTCTTTCAAAATAAAAGTGGCCTTTTAATGTAACATGGGGAGAAAAAGTCTTGTGTTTGTGTTGTTGTTGTTCAGTCTAGATTTAGTAATGTGATGTTCTCCTGTCAGATACCACAACACAAACAAATAAACAAGTGGAAGAAAATATCAAGAGTCTTAACTGCTGAGTGTGTGTGTGTGTGTGTGTGTGTGTGTGCTCTCCACCCAGCTACACTAGACCTCTGCACACTTTTCTACAAGTGTCTGGAAGTTTTTATCTGGTGAAATGTGTTAAGGAGGCAGCGGTTGTCAAAGTGGTGGAGGCCTTATCTGCCTGTGGAGCGTCTCTCCGACAGAGGAGCACGGCAGCGCTCTAAGAGGATTTCTATTCTGGTGTTTAATTTAATTTCTTAGCTGACAGACGGATTGTAATTTGGTGGTTTCGCTATGAAAATGTGTTTGGTTCCATAATCTAAATTAGGGGATTAATCACAGGCTGCTGTGTGTGTGTGTGTACCTGTAGTGTCTGGTGTCCCTCAGGGCTCGGTTGCTGGGGATGCGCTCGCTCTCTCTCTGGTTGAAGGCGTATAAGGTGTATGGGTCATCACCAGGCTTCCAGCGCCGTGCTGTCAGGTAACCACGCTCATCAAAACCCTCCAACATGTCCTCCCACTCTGCATCTGAAATCTGTCAATCAATCAGCCATTACTGATTATTCACCTGATGCATCACCTCAAAGATGTTTAATTTAGAATAATAAAAAGGTCCATCCGGTCTAAAGGTAGATGTTAAAGGTCCATACAGTCTAAAGGTAGATGTTAAAGGTCCATACGGTCTAAAGGTAGATGTTAAAGGTCCATACGGTCTAAAGGTAGATGTTAAAGGTCCATAAGGTCTAAAGGTAGATGTTAAAGGTCCATACGGTCTAAAGGTAGATGTTAAAGGTCCATACAGTCTAAAGGTAGATGTTAAAGGTCCATACAGTCTAAAGGTAGATGTTAAAGGTCCATACGGTCTAAAGGTAGACCTCCATGTGATCTTTGATTATAAAGTAGGTCTAGGTTTTATATTAATTTAAAAAATAACTTTACTCCTCTGGACTGCTGCAGTCTCTGTGTACACATTTGTATATATATTTCACAGAACCCTTAAAGACGTGGTAAAACACAGTCTGATAAAAAAATAATACTGAACAGCAGCTGCTGGATGATAAAACCTTTCACAATAATAACACATGCAGCAGGGCCTGTAGGAAAACTAATACCTGAGGCGATAAAACCATTGTGTTGGAGTCCTCGCCCCACGAGGACGTCCCTCATCAGGATTAGAGGTCCGGCGATGGTCCGCAGCACCAAAGGTTCATAATCACAGTAAAGGACATCCTGAGTATTAAGGTCTTTATATTCTGCAGTCACCGATGCATGTGTGCTGACTGAACCCTTTTCTTTAAAGCGTTGTGCATACATTACAGCAGGCGCATTCAGAGCCGCCCGGACCGGGGGAAGGTTATTCATTCACACCGTACTGTACATTTACATTTAGAGTATCTCCAGGTCCAGATGAGTTTGTCTGTCTTTCCTCAAAGTTCTGCACACGTGACCTTAAACAGAAGTGTGGTGTTTTACATCACGAGGAAGGAGGGCAGGAATGAGGAAAAATGGTTTTAGATAAAAACCAGAAGGTTCAGTTTGTCTCTTATCGAAGCTTCAGCAGACACTTTGTCTGTCAGGCCATCTGCCCGGCAGTCAACAGCAGCTCCCTGCATTTACATCCCTTTATCTGCCGACAGGGAGACACAGACACTGAGTACAGAGGGAGAGGTGAAGGGCCGAACGTGGAGGAAAACTAGAAAGGAAATGTCACTGGTGAATCAAAGCCAACAGTCGGAGGCTGGCTCCTCATTTCCTGTAGTGGCTTCAGAGAGAGCACGCCAGCGTTGTTAATGAGAAAGGAGGGGGTCTGCCTCGCTTCACTTCACGTCACCCTGATGAAAACGTCACACGGAAGGTGGTCTGGTGGTGAAGGTTGACCACAGACCTCAGGAGCTTCACTGAAGTCAGCGGTGACAGAATTGACTTGTAGCCAAACCTTGATGTTCTGGAAGCAGCTCAGACTGAGACACATACAGTGATCAGCCATAACATAACAACAGTCCTGAAGTTTAGGAAAGGAAAGGAAAGGAAAGGAAAGGAAATGTGAGAGGAAGTGCTTCGTAAACATAAAGCTGCTTTTTCTTTTCCTTTCCCTTCCTTTTGTTTTGACTCCTTCGCTTGCCTTCATTTCCTTTCCTTTTATTTTGTCTCATTTCCTCTGCTTTCCTCTTGTTTCCTTTCCTTTCCTTGTGTTTAGTTTCCAGGATCTTCACTGAGACCTGATTAAGTCTGGACTCAGATGTAGTCAGAGCTGAGATCAGGTTCTGGTGGACTTCATCACAGTGGTGGACTTGATTAGAGGGAATTAGCCCTGCAGAGGTTGCAGTCTGGAGGGCAGATCAATGTCCAGTTAGCTCCTGTCAACGCCGCCCATTTACCCCTCTGCACAGCCACTGCTCAGATAAAGGTCAAAGGTCATGAGCGGGGATTACTGAATGTGTCATATTAAGAGGAAAAGACTGATGAGCTGAGGACAAACGATGCTCATAAACCACTGCAGGAGGCGCTGAGGCTGCTGGGTCCTGGAAGCTCAGAGGACTTATTCCACTTTTAATCAGCCGCAGCCAAGACTCCTGTCTGCTGTATTTACAGTTACACATTAACAGGAAACACACAACTTATTACCACATCAATACTGGCTAATGCTTTACAACATCCTGACTCACCAACACAATTACACCACAGCGTCATGAATAATGTGACAGAGATAAATGGATGCTTAAAAAGCCACAACAAGCACCTGCTGAAGGCGGAGAGCAGCTGTTGGTCGGCCTGTCCGAGTCCTGCACCGAGCTGCAGCCCCGACCCACAGGCTGATGGGTATTTTTAATTTTTAACATGCATCCAGCTCTCTGTGGCATGTGTGTCGCTCTATATCGGGGGTGTGACAGCATGTCTGGTGGTAAGAAAGCGTCTGTTTTCCCAGTCTGTCTCTGCTCTGAGCTACACACCAGCTCTGTTTCATTTGTAGCTGAAAAACCTCCACGTCTCACTCAGCCTCACGACGTCCCCTCCAGTCTCAGTTCATTTGCTCCATTTGCTTTCATAAGGAATCAGTGTTATTCACTGCAAACCAACAACTGAGTCGGTGCTTGGACAGAACATGTCATGTTGTACAGATAGTTGACTCAGGGGGGCGCTAGAGGAAAAAATCAGGAGTTCAAACTAAAATTCACCACAGCAAAGGTTGAGTTTCAGTCTGGACCAAAGAGATGGACTGACACAACAACAGTGACACACACACACTGCGCACTGAAAGACGCAGCTGAACCAAGTGTTGACCGTCACCCATCGGTGTGTGAGCTGCTGTTTGTTTGTAATTTGTCTTGTCCTCTAAATGGACCATCATTTAAAAATGAACATCATGTTGTATTGAAGACCTGAAACTAGAGACTGAGACCATAAACTCATTAGGAAAACGTTTACTGAGCTAATAAATCAAGGAGAAGTAGGGACATTTTCCCATAGACTTCAATACAATCTGACTTCTTTAACAACCAGTGGAGTCGCCCCCTGATGGTCATTAGAGAGGATGAAGGTTTAAGGCTCAGACCTGAGTCCAGGTCCAGGTCCAGGTTTAAAAACAGTCTGTGGTTTGAATTATTTTACAGTGCAGCTGATCTTAAACTGCAGCAGGTTTTAAAACAGGATGTTTTCTCTCAAACAGCCTGAAACCTGTGACAACCACTCGTACCGACACCTGTCCTGAACGCCAGGAGCACGAGCAGCATCTCTTTCACAGTCGGCTTATATTTAGAATAAATCCTGACATGAAAGCAGCAGCAGAGTAAGACGCCAGCTGATGGGAGGAGCTGAGGAGAGACTGTGACGGCCGGTGTTGTCTCTCCTCCTCCCCTCCTCTCCTCTCTCCTGTCCCTCGCTCTATTAACCCGAGCTATTTGCATGGACTGTTCCATTAGACGGCTGGACAGCAGAGCAGATGAGACCAGAGGCAGGAGGAGAGAGAGGAGACGACACAGCAGCTCAGGCCCTGCAAGATAATGATACAACTGACAGAACAATTTCCTCCCTGTCTTTGTCTTCTCCCGCTCTCCCCCTCTCTCCCTCACACACATGGCTGTCTGATGAGGCTGTCATGTTGGGAGATCGGCTGATCCATCTCTCCTCCTCCATCTTTCTCTCTGTCTCTCCTTCGTCCATTAAACTTTTATTACTCTGTCTCTCCCAGGCCGTCTAATTCAGAAAATTACATTCCATGAATTTATAGAATAAAGTAATGTGGAGGGAATGGTATCATCACCTCCCGTCAGTGACCCCCGGCTCATTTGCTTTTACTTTTTTCTCCTTCTAATCCCTCTCTGATCGATCCTCCACGTCCTCAGGAACTGAGATCTGTGATTTCAGGAGTCTGTTCGTCCAGGACACGACTCCAATCCTTTCCTTTCAGTGTTAGAGAAACAGAGAAACATTGAGACACCTCTCTTTGTATTTTATTGTTTTAGTTTTGTAGCTGTAACAATCTACAGACTACAGACCCAATAAATCATAAATTCAATCAAATCAACACTGATCTGGTCTGATGTGAGCACCGGTGCAGGTCTGTCCCACCACTCAGTTCCCTGGCTCCTGTAAACCAGACAGACTGCAGTAATTGTGTTAATCACTGTGTCCGACCAAATGGGATTAAGTGGTGCTGCAGTGCTGTGTGGATGGGATTAGTGTTTCATGAAAACACTAAAAAAGTCAGTGTGTGTATCAGTCCTTTTAATGAGAGATACCAATGTTCTTCATGTGAAGCTATAGAGTTAAACAGGTTCATGTTGTCACAACTTATTAAAGGTCCTTATTCTATATTTAAAAGCCTGCTCTAGTCTTTGGTATATATTTGTAGTTTTAAAACCATCTCAGTGTAGTTTTACATCTCTCTCAGGCTTCTCTCTGGGCTTGGGGGCGTGGCTGATGATGGTGACTGCTTTGTTGTGACATCACAAAGTTCCAGAAGTACTGACGGCTGGTAACAATCAACTAACAATCAGTTTTCAACATGGCCGTCTTCATGATCTATAATGTCCCTGTTGCACCATCTATGCAGACGACAGCTGAACTGAACTGTCATTGGCTGGAATGACTGGACCATCATGACCTCACAGGTACTGGATGGATCAGGACTGGAGGCATGAGGGGTGAGTGCCAGGGGGTCTGAGCCAGTCCTCAGACTGGGAGTGAGGGGCCTTTAATTCAGCCTGGGCTCAGCTCAAACACAAAGGTACCACATAATTATCACCACACTGAGGTCACAGGTCCCACAAGGGACTGGTCCAACACTGAGGTCTGGACTGGACCACGAGGGGCTGGTCCAACACTAAGGTCTGGACTGGACCATGAGGGACTGTTCCAACACATCCGGGACAGGACCAATGTAGTTCACATGCCAGGACTGAGCCTGACTTCAGAGAGAGAGAAAATGACCACAACCTGTCTCTGTCTGTTATGTGTTTTTACTGTGCAGACTAGAGCTTCAGGTCTCTGTGACCTCTGACCTTTCTGAGATTTGGGAGGGAGGTTTTGCTGAGCTGAGACCTGGAGCTTTTTTCTGCTGTCACAGCAAAAAGAAAAAAGTGCTGGCTAAACACTTAAAGTTTCAGATGCAGCTAAACAACTGGGAGCCTGGGTGCGCTTGTTTCGACATCAGTGCGTGGGTGTTAACTCGTGTTTGACAAAGTCTTCACGCCCGAGCGCGCCTCTTAACAGCCAGTCAGCTGGATGTAAAGTAATGTGAGGCCATGTTTCACTCTGCTACAACATCTATATATTTCAACACGCTCCATTTGAGCTGATGAACGCTCGACCTCCGCTGTTAGCCGCCGCGGTGATACATCTGCATTCTGGGTATTTCTCAGCTGTCATTATTGATCACTTCAAACAAGGACATCCCCACACAACCCCCACCTCTGTTTGTTTAGCTCTCAGCATCATACTTAATGTGCAGTGTGTAGTTGTGTCGTTCGTTTGTATCTATATGACACCGAGCTGCTTTTATATATATATATATACAAACTAAGTAGGGCCCTAAACGACCAGGGGCCCCTCACTGACATCACAGTGACACCTGCCAAAAACAGGTGACACTTCCACACACATTGAGCAACAGATCATATTGTTCAGTTGTCTGTCGGCCATCTTGTTTGTGGTTTCTTCTTTGAAACCAGAAGAAACCACATTTGGAAGAGAAGATGGAGCTCTGTGACATCACTGGAAGACTCTGAAGCTTAGAGTGAGCTGCTCTTCCATCGCCATCTTGGCAAATGAAAGGAAATAAAAGGCAAAGATAAAAAAGGAAACGAAATGAAAGGAAACAAAGGAAAGAAAGGGAAGGAAAGGAAAGATAATAAAAAAACAAAACAAAGGAAAGGAAATACTATCTTGGCAGCGTCTGACTCCACCCCCTTACTCCAGCTCATCCAAAAATGGTCAAAATGGAGACTGAGACTCTGGTGAATGATAGTTTGTGTCAATCATACGCTCGCCCACCTGTCACTCAAAGAGGCCACACCCCCAGTTCTCCATAACTTTAATCCTTAATAAAACATAAACAGGTTAACACTTCGAGCAGATTTTGGCACAAAAACAGAAACTTTGAAAATATTTTCAGATTTTAGGATAATTATTCAAATTTTCTGGTTTCAAACCAAACACAGGATTTAGAATCAGAAAATGGGATTAAACTGTAGAAGAGATGAGACTAATTCAGGGCTTGAAAAATGCGATGAATACATTTAAAAGTTTATTTATTTAACAGTAATCCTGCTTAGGGTGTGTGTGTGTGTCTGTGTGTGAGTGTGAGTGTGAGTGTGTGTGTCTGTGTGTGAGTGTGTCTGTGTGTGAGTGTGTCTGTGTGTGAGTGTGTGTGTGTGAGTGTGAGTGTGTGTGTGTGAGTGTGAATGTGTGTGTGTGTGTGTGTGACTGTGAGTGTGTGTGTCTGTGTGTGAGTGTGTCTGTGTGTGTGTGAGTGTGTGTGTGTGTCTATGTGTGTGTGTCTATGTGTGTGTGTGTGTGTGCGTGTCTATGTGTGTGTGTGTGCGTGTCTATGTGTGTGTGGGTGTCTATGTGTGTGTGTGTCTATGTGTGTGTGTGCGTGTCTATGTGTGTGCGTGTGTGTGTGTGTGTGTGTGTCTATGTGTGTGTGTGTGTGTGTGTGTGTGTGTGTGTAAGCATCATGTTGAGCTTCTGCTGTTCAACAAAACCCATCAGAATAAAAATGAATTCAGGCTGAAATTGTGTAGCTGTAACAACCAACTGAATTGATTGTGTGATTGTGTGTCCTTCCATGTGAACACTCAGGCTTTTACAGACACAGCACATTTGTGAGTCCATCCATTCATAAATGTGTGTGTGTATCAAGCAGCAGCAAGAGAAAATTAGCTGGTAAAACGCCCGTTTCAGCGTTCTCTTGGTTTCAATCATTAGCTCGGCTCAGTGCCGGTTCAGTGCCGGTTCAGTGCCGGCTCAGCTGACATGACTGTTTCCTGCTGCAGACACAGACACAGAGGTCACATTAGGTTTTTCTTTTGTGATCCAAACTATGCTCAACATCATCGTTAACATTAAAACTCCAAAGGAGGTAATTTTAATCCCCTGAGAGGGCACAGACTTCGGGCCCCTGTCAAACCACACCCACCAGCGCCGCTGTGCTCGGGGCCTATTCTGTCCAGTGACTGCCCCACACCGTTGGTTTCCTAGTGGGGGCCCAGTTAGTGACCTTGGTGTGATAAACACCTGACTGGCATCCAGCCAGTAAACAGCACATAGTCCTGAAACTGGTTGCCATGGAAACAGAGCTCCTTCACGAGATGCTGTCGGTACCTGAGGTCACCACGGCTTCTTACTGCTGCTCCTCTTCTTCTGTTACCTGTTAGCCAGGCTAACCCTAACAGGTGATAGCACAGGAAAGATACTGACCCTGCTTCATGGTGACGGGACGTTTGGAACTTTAAGTGCAGTGTTGTCTGTCAGCCACCTTTGCCGTCTTGGCAGTGCCTGACTCCGTCCTTAACTCCCCAACAATCCAAGAATAATCAGAGTGAAGGAGCATGGCTGGACCTGAGCCTCACCTGTCAGTCAGAGGCCACTTCTCCATAACCTTAATCCTAAATAAAATCTAAACAAGTGAGCTTGATATAATTCTCCCCCATACAGTCGGAATGAAGGAGGAAATTAGCTCCAGAGACCAAAACATGTTTATTTCTGCTGTTGGACATTTTAACATGAGAGTCTATGGAGACCAAGTGTTAACCCTCTGTGACGTCACCCATCGGTCTGTCAGCAGTCAGTAACTTGTCGGCCATCTTGTTTTTTTTAAACCAGTAGAAACCATATTAGGAGGAAAAGGTGGAGCTAAGGAGGAGTGAGGGGTGGAGCTGACCTGCTCTGTCCTCTATCCTGATTGGGTGGTACAGACTGTCAATCACACAGTAGCCACGCCCCCTAATCCATCCCCTCCTTTCTGGTCTATTTCCCTCTAAATGGACCATCATTTAAAAAATGAACATCATGTTGTATTGAAGACTTGAAACTAGAGACTGAGACCATAAACTCATTAGGAAAAGGTTTACTGAGCTAATAAATCAAGGAGAAGTAGGGACATTTTCACTACACTACAGCTACACAGAAACCTGAACCAGCTCCCCTTCAAATGAATTCAACGTTTCATTCACAGCAGCTTGGAAAAGCCAAGGCTCATGGGAAATGTAGTGTTCAGGTCGAGAAGACAGTAATGATTCAATGTGGTCAGGTCCTGGTCTGAATGATCCAGACCTCTGTTGTATTGTTTCCCTTTGTGTTACTGAGATAAAACCACAACGAGCTGTGACGTCAACTCCATCACAACCTGATTTGTTTGTTGTTTGTTGTCACCTGTGTTCATTTTCTCCTTTGTCGACTCAGCTCCTCGCTGGTTCATTCGTTAATGAATCATCCAATACTGTTAATCAGTTCAGTTAATTATTGACTGATCTGATCTGTGACTCATAAGTTTGTGTTGATCGGCTTCTTCTTCTCCTTGGTTTGTGCTTCTTCAGCTTAAAGTTGTTATTAGTGAACTCTGCATGAGCTTCAGAGCAGCAGCTCCAGACTGCAATAAAATCACTGTGTGTGTGTGTGTGTGTGTCTGTGTGTGTGTGTGTGTGTGTGTGTGTGTCTGTGTGTGTGTGTGTGTGTGTGTCTGTGTGTGTGTGTGTCTGTGTGTGTGTGTGTGTGTCTGTGTGTGTGTGTGTGTGTGTGTGTGTGTGTGTGTGTGTGTCTGTGTGTGTGTGTGTCTGTGTAGGTGGATGTTTACTGCAGTGTTTTACTTGTAATTCTCATTCCCCACAGCTCAGCAGGGGAGACTGATGCTGCTTTTGTGTGTGTGTGTGTGTGTGTGTGTGTGTTGGAGCATCCAGCTGTTTGCAGGATCATCAACAGTAAAACCCTGCGCTGCTCCAGTCCAGACAGAGACTGTTTGAGCTGAAGAAACTTTATTGACAAACACACAGAACAATTATATTAACAACTACACCTCTACAACTACACCTCTATAACTACACCTCTACAACTACACATCTACAGCTACACCTCTATAACTACACATCTATAACTACACCTCTACAGCTACACCTCTACAACTACACATCTACAACTACACCTCTACAACTACACCTCTATAACTACACCTCTACAGCTACACCTCTACAACTACACATCTATAACTACACCTCTACAGCTACACCTCTACAACTACACATCTACAACTACACCTCTACAGCTACACCTCTACAACTACACATCTATAACTACACCTCTACAGCTACACCTCTACAACTACACCTCTATAACGACACATCTACAACTACACATCTATAACTACACCTCTACAGCTACACCTCTACAACTACACATCTACAACTACACCTCTACAACTACACATCTACAGCTACACATCTACAACTACACCTCTACAACTACACATCTATAACTACACCTCTATAACTACACATCTACAACTACACATCTACAACTACACATCTACAACTACACCTCGACAACTACACCTCTATAACTATACATCTACAACTACACCTCTACAACTACACATCTACAACTACACCTCTATAACTACACCTCAACAACTACACCTCTATAACTACACCTCTATAACTACACCTCTACAGCTACACCTCTACAACTACACATCTACAACTACACCTCTACAACTACACATCTACAGCTACACATCTACAACTACACCTCTACAGCTACACCTCTACAACTACACCTCTACAACTACACATCTACAACTACACCTCTATAACTACACATCTATAACTACACCTCTATAACTACACCTCTACAACTACGCCTCTATAACTACGCCTCTACAACTACACCTCAACAACTACACCTCTACAACTACACATCTATAACTACACCTCTACAACTACACCTCTACAACTACACCTCAACAACTACACCTCTACAACTACACATCTACAACTACACCTCTATAACTACACATCTACAACTACACCTCTATAACTACACCTCAACAACTACACCTCTATAACTACACATCTACAACTACACATCTATAACTACACCTCTACAACTACACATCTACAACTACACCTCTACAACTACACATCTACAACTACACCTCTACAACTACACATCTACAGCTACACATCTACAACTACAACTCTATAACTACACCTCTACAACTACACATCTACAACTACACATCTACAACTACACCTCTATAACTACACCTCTATAACGACACATCTACAACTACACATCTACAACTACACCTCTACAACTACACAACTACAACTACAACTCTACAACTACACATCTATAACTACACCTCTACAACTACACCTCTATAAATACAACTCTACAACTACACATCTACAACTACAACTCTACAACTACACCTCTACAACTACACATCTACAACTACACTTCTACAACTACACCTCTATAACTACACATCTATAACGACACATCTACAACTACACACCAACTACGCCTCTACAACTACACCTCTATAACTACACATCTACAACTACACATCTACAACTACACCTCTACACCTCTGGAGAAGATGGAGAAGAGGGGGAAGAGGAGGAGCAAAGGGAAGGAAAAAGCAAAGAGAGGGAAAAACGGGTAGAGGAGGGGGGATTGAGCCTGTCAGGGCCTGAAGAGGATCAGTGCTGCTCAATACAAGAGTAACACACACACACACACACACACACACACACACACACACACACACACACACAAAAGAAGTGGATGTAACAGCGATCTCTCTGCTGGTGACAGGATGGTTGACAGGCACTTACACCAGCCAATCAATGAAGACGGATCAATATGTGACTGGACCAATCAATGGCTGCCACAACCTGTGACACACACACACATGCACAATCACACACGCACACACATGTCTAAAGCCCTTATACAACAGGACATGAGTGAAAGGGGAGAAAGCGTGACATGATAACAGTTATTATACATCTGAAGTGTTACACTGGTCTGAAGGCTGCAGCGTCCATGTTGGATCAGTCTGGACTCCTATTGGCTGAGGTGACAAAGGACTTTGTCAGCTTTTAATATTTACACATTAACTGACATTTACAATATATAAATAAATGTTATATATTTTATATATTAACTGTAGGTTACAAAGTCTTAGACTCTGCAGTTTCTCTTCATTGATCAGAGGCTGAATCAACATGCTCCCTAATCAATCCCCTGCTTTCTGGTCTATTTTCCTCTAAATGGACCATCATTTAAAAAATGAACATCATGTTGTATTGAATACTTGAAACTAGAGACTGAGACCATAAACTCATTAGGAAAACGTTTACTGAGCTAATAAATCAAGGAGAAGTAGGGACATTTTCCCATAGACTTCAATACAATCTGACTTCTTTAACAACCAGTGGAGTCGCCCCCTGATGGTCATTAGAGAGAATGAAGGTTGAGGCTCTTCAGGTTTGGCTTCATTTTACAGACCAGTGACCAGGTCCAGGTTTATAGACAATCTATGGTTTCAATATGGCTGACGGACAAATTACAAACTGGAGGTTTCAAAATGGCGGTTCACAAACCAATAGGTGATGCCACAGTTGGTTGTGACCCCCCCGTCTGGAGTTTAAATATAAGGAACTTTTATTCAGCCTCTTTTCTCAGTTTTACTGAGACATTAACACAACAAGTCAGCAGTGCAGAACAAAACCCAACAGCTGTGACTATGTCTTTAAGTTTCCCTCTGCAGGGTCTTTAATCTGCCTCCTCCTCCTCTTCCTCCTCTTCCTCTCCATCTGAAGTGGATTTAAGAGGTGAAATCAATGAGACATCAGAGCTGCACTCCATCCTCCATCTCAGTCTCTTTCCTCAGTGTAATTCTCTGAAACACACTTCACTCATCAACAGCGACACAAACACAACACAGAGGTGAAGTGAACCCACACTGACGAAGAAGGGACCAGATCTGATCAAGGATCAGAGCAGATTCAGCTGTAACGCCACCTGCACAGGGATCACTTCGACACATACTCAGACACAGACACAGCACCGCCGTTAGCCGAGGCGCTAGCTACGGTAAAGCTGCTTAGCGTCACTGTCACTCTGCGCTGTTGTAGAGCACCAGGGTGCTTCACAGCTCAGGTTCCACATCAGCAGATTACCCACAAGACACCAAGGGGATTTCTTCGCCTCATAGAAAGCTTTCCTCCAGGGGCTTCTGTTGCCTCCTGGCACCAGGACATTAGACCCTGATCCTGAACCTGAAGCTCACATGACAGCTGGATTTAGTCCAGAGTCATGGCCGGACCTGACGGAGGGAGACTCATATCAATAATGATCATCACTGATAGATTCTCCTCCAGACCTCCACCTCAAAGAAAGAAGGTTTTAGGTTCGAGCCCCGGGTCTGGCTTCTTTCTTTGTCATGTTCTGAACCCGCCCTCTCCCAGCGTCTGCTGTGATTGGCTCCTGTGTTGCTCCCACCCTGTAACATGACGTCAGAGTCCTGATTGTCAGATCCAGGACCAGTTAGTGCTGGTTCTGGTTCTGACTGACCGGAGGGCCGTTCGGCCTCACTTCCTGTTTGTCACCATTGTCCCTGATGCAGGAGGACGATGGCGCTGATTTTACAGATGAGTGGGAGGAGGACAGGTGGTGGAGTGTTCTCAGATATTAGTGAATTAGGTTTAAAGTTTTCCAACCAGAGCCTGAAGGATGTTCCATGTTTCCTCTGCAGCCAGACTCAGTCTCACTCATCACTGGAGCAGGTCGTCAAACAAACGAGCCTGACGAGGCAGAAGTCACAGTTCAGCTTTCTTCTTCAGGGGTTGTCAGCACTGTCAGTGCAGGAAGTGTTCAGATGCATGTTGTGAGTCATGGAAACTAAAGACACACACACACAGTCACACACACACACACACACACACACACACACACACACACACACACACACTGCATGATCTAGTTAGTGATATGCGATCAAGCTTCACTGGGTCACAATGCAGTGAAGTAATTAGTAACCACCCCAGTGGAGCGTTAGAGGCTTATCGCCAGTTGCCGATGGTTACAAGGACGATGCCTCCATTTTGGAGCAGCGACAACAAAACACTGGAGCCTCAGCAAGACAAAGGACACGACAAATGTATGAGAGACAGTTGAATGCTTAAATGCTTCATGTTCCAGTTTCATGTTCTCACTTCATGTTCCCACTTCATGTTCTAGTTTCATGTTCCCGCTTCATGTTCCAGCTTCATGTTACCACTTCATGTTCCCACTTTATGTTCCCACTTCATGTTCCCACTTAATGTTCCAGCTTCATGTTCCCACTTCATGTTCCCACTTCATGTTCTAGCTTCATGTTCCCACTTCATGTTCCAGTTTCATGTTCCAGCTTCATGTTCTAGTTTCATGTTCCCGCTTCATGTTCCCACTTAATGTTCCAGTTTCATGTTCCAGCTTCATGTTCCAGTTTCATGTTCTCACTTCATGTTCCCATTTCATGTTCTAGTTTCATGTTCCCACTTCATGTTCCAGTTTCATGTTCTCACTTCATGTTCCCACTTCATGTTCCAGCTTCATGTTCCCACTTCATGTTCCTACTTCATGTTCCAGTTTCATGTTCCCACTTTATGTTCCCACTTCATGTTCCCACTTCATATTCTAGCTTCATGTTCCAGCTTCATGTTCTCACTTCAGGTTCCAGCTTCATGTTCCCACTTCATGTTCCCGCTTCATGTTCCCACTTCATGTTCCCACTTCATGTTCCCGCTTCATGTTCCAGCTTCATGTTCCAGCTTCATGGACCCACTTCATGTTCCAGCTTCATGTTCCAGCTTCATGGACCCACTTCATGTTCCAGCTTCATGTTCCAGCTTCATGTTCTCACTTCATGTTCCAGCTTCATGTTCCAGCTTCATGTTCCCGCTTCATGTTCCCACTTCATGTTCTAGCTTCATGTTCCCGCTTCATGTTCCAGCTTCATGTTCCAGCTTCATGTTCCCACTTCATGTTCCAGCTTCATGTTCCCACTTCATGTTCCAGCTTCATGTTCTCACTTCATGTTCCAGCTTCATGTTCCCACTTCATGTTCCCACTTCATGTTCCCACTTCATGTTCCAGCTTCATGTTCCCACTTCATGTTCTCACTTCATGTTCCAGCTTCATGCTCCCACTTCATGTTCCCACTTCATGTTCCAGGTTCATGTTCCAGGTTCATGTTCCCACTTCATGTTCCCGCTTCATGTTCCCACTTCATGTTCCAGTTTCATGTTCCCACTTCATGTTCTCACTTCATGTTCCAGCTTCATGCTCCCACTTCATGTTCCCACTTCATGTTCCCACTTCATGTTCCCACTTCATGTTCCAGGTTCATGTTCCCACTTCATGTCCCACTTCATGTTCTCACTTCATGTTCCAGCTTCATGTTCCCACTTCATGTTCCAGCTTCATGTTCTCACTTCAATGTCCCATTTCATGTTCCAGCTTCATGTTCCCACTTCATGTTCCAGCTTCATGTTCCAGCTTCATGTTCCCACTTCATGTTCCAGCTTCATGTTCCAGCTTCATGTTCTCACTTCAATGTCCCACTTCATGTTCCCACTTCATGTTCCAGCTTCATGTTCCCAGTTCATGTTCCAGCTTCATGTTCTCATTTCAATGTCCCACTTCATCTTCCCACTTCATGTTCCAGCTTCATGTTCCAGCTTCATGTTCTCACTTCATGTTCCAGCTTCATGTTCCCACTTCATGTTCTCACTTCATGTTCCCACTTCATGTTCCAGCTTCATGTTCCCACTTCATGTTCCAGCTTCATGTTCCCAGTTCATGTTCCAGCTTCATGTTCCCACTTCAATGTCCCACTTCATGTTCCAGCTTCATGTTCCAGCTTCATGTTCTCACTTCATGTTCCAGCTTCATGTTCCCACTTCATGTTCCCACTTCATGTTCTCACTTCATGTTCCCACTTCATGTTCCCACTTCATGTTCCCACTTCATGTTCCAGCTTCATGTTCCCACTTCATGTTCCAGCTTCATGTTCCAGCTTCATGTTCCCACTCCAAAAACCAGAGATCTCAACCTCTCCCTGAACTTTGTGTTGAAGTGTTTCTACACAGATTGTCGTTGTCAGCTCAGTGTTTGTGTGTCCATGGTTGTATTTCTTCGTTTTGATGAATTATGTTGTTTTTGTGTAACGCGTTAAATTTTAAAGGACTTATCTCCCCAACACACCCTCTGGATAATTGTTTAATTATCAGTGTGTTGTTTCACACTGTGTATTGGGGGGGGGGGTCAGGCAGTCTGGGGAGGAGAACCTGTCATCTGTCTCACAAATCAACAACATGTGGGTCTGCTCCCACCCACTCAACATGTTCCTGCTTCATGTTCTTGCTTCATGTTCCTGCTTCATGTTCTTGTTTCGGACCTTCCAGCAGGACCAGACAGGATTTAGACCAGCTCACTGCGCTTTAACACCTCCTGTGTTTCCCTTTGTCTTGCATAACATTCATTTTTTGCACGCCATCCTTGTTGCCATATCAACCCTTGTGTCGTCCAGCGGGACACGTCTCCTCTGTCCTGGAACGGCCCATTGTCTCCGGGCTCGGATCTAATCCCTGTTGGGTTTATAGACTGTGTGTCTGTCGGGGAGCAGACGGAGGGAGGCTCCATTGTTCACTGAGATAATAGCAGAGCACTGAAGTGGAGTGGTTTCTACACACACACACACACACACACACACACACACACACACACACACACACACACAGCCTCTCAAGCTCTGCATGTGGCAATTATCTTTCCTCTCAGCAGTTTGTGGCATCTCCCCATCTCCTGCTCCTCTCCTCCTCATCTCAATAAACAGTACAGAAACAGACAGGACAACCAACCCAAGTAAACAGTGATGTCATGTTCAGAAAACCAGAGAGATGAGGCAGAGAAACATGTTCAGTTTGTCTTAGACGCTTTGAGATCGAGCTGACAAAAATTTAACATCTGTTTAAAGGTCCATACAGTCTAAAGGTAGATGTTAAAGGTCCATACGGTCTAAAGGTAGATGTTAAAGGTCCATACAGTCTAAAGGTAGATGTTAAAGGTCCATACGGTCTAAAGGTAGATGTTAAAGGTCCATACGGTCTAAAGGTAGATGTTAAAGGTCCATACGGTCTAAAGGTAGATGTTAAAGGTCCATACGGTCTAAAGGTCAGCCAATCAGAAAAGTTAAAGTTAAAATATGGACCTTTAATATTAAATATGAACCTTTAAATGTTTAACCACAGTGAAACATTTAACATGTGGGTAAATATCACTCCAGTTAATTTATACCTAGACCGAGGAACCAGAACAAGAGCTAGTTTCTGGTGCATGAATTTAGACTAAAACCTCTGAAGCTCATTAACGAGGTAAATGTGGCTAAAGAGATGACACCTGTGGACTTCCCGTGGACTTCCCATGCACTTCCTGTGGCCCACAGGCTGCTTCTCCAGGTCCAAATCATTCCTGTCTAATCTTCAGGTTATTGCTGCCCCACTGGGAAAAAGCCAGACCTTCTGCCTCTTCTCTAAAACCTGCTGTGCTCTCTCAGCAGGAGCTTCACCTCAGTGGTAATGCGCCTGCCTCGCCTCCTTCTCCATCTATATGTTGGGTTTTTAAGGCTAATTACTGAGCTGCACTACATTACCCAGAGACATAGCCCTACAAACTATCAGTGTGCAAACAAACTAAACTGTTTATACATTGTTTTCCTGTAAATGTTGCTTGATTTACACAGATTTTTATTCATGAAACTAAACTGTGGAATCGTAGTGTGAGATAATAAGTTTAAAGATCTCAGTGTTTTATTTTTGTACGAAGAAAAAACTCAGGGTCTTTTATTACCCTGCTATTACCAAGATATTACCTTTGGGTAACACCAAGGTAATAATAATAATAATATGATACCTTCTTATTGTTAAAGGGAAAAAAGCGAGAAAAGAAGTTTTTAGTGAAAAGAGAGTGAAAGAGTGAAAAAAGAGTAAGTGAGACCTGTGGAGATGGGGATGTTTTGATGAGGGGGCACATGCTGACTGTCCCTGCAGCTTGTCCATCAACAAACACTGAAAAAACTGCAGATGAAGATGAGCTTCACGTGTCACCTGCAGCTTGAAAGATGTCGCTCTGAAATCGACGTTTCAGGAAACTGACACGACTGTGACAGTCGAGGAACCTGAGACCTCTCAGCTGTTTTTGTTTTAGTTTCTCATTGCAATGATTATTTCAGCAGCAACTTCCAGGACAAACAACACTGAGGAGCTAAACCCTGCACTTCCTCCGAAGTCCACCAGAGTCTGGTCCAGCAGTGAGTCAGTCCACAGACTCCTGTTAGACCTGCAGTTCCTCTCAAGTCCACTAGAGTCTGGTCCAGCACTGAGTCAGTCCAGAGACTCCTGTTAGACCTGCAGTTCCTCTACAGTCCACTAGAGTCTGGTCCAGCAGTGAGTCAGTCTACAGACTCCTGTTAGACCTGCAGTTCCTCTACAGTCCACTAGAGTCTGGTCCAGCAGTGAGTCAGTCCACAGACTCCTGTTAGACCTGCAGTTCCTCTACAGTCCACTAGAGTCTGGTCCAGCAGGGAGTCAGTCCAGAGACTCCATGTTCATCAACATGTTTCCAGCCTGGAACAGAAACTGTTCTGGTCTCTGGAGATATTTTCCTCCTTCATGAGACTGAACAGGAGAATTTAAAGGACTCACCTGTTCTAGGTTATTAAGGGTTAAAGAGATGGAGGATTGAGGGCGTGGCCTCTTTGAGTGACAGGTGGGTGAACGTAAGATCAACACAAACCATCATTCACCAAAGTGTCAGATCCACCTCTTTGACCATTTTTGGATGAGCTGGGAGTTACAGACGGAGTCAGACACTGCCAAGATGGCGAAACCTCAGAAACCTGTGGGTGACATCGTGGAGGCTACATCCATGATTTTAACAGTTGTAACCACAGTCTGTCTGAACCATAGTCTCTGGGTCTGACAAGTGAAGCCGATGCTGAGGAGCCTGAAACCTTCATCCTCTCTAATGACCATCAGGGGGCGACTCCACTGGTTGTTAAAGAAGTCAGATTGTATTGAAGTCTATGGGAAAATGTCCCTACTTCTCCTTGATTTATTAGCTCAGTAAAC
>CM076665.1:21710031-21726848 GCA_038496675.1 Rachycentron canadum
ATGTTAAAGGTCCATACAGTCTAAAGGTAGATGTTAAAGGTCCATACGGTCTAAAGGGAGATGTTAAAGGTCCATACAGTCTAAAGGTAGATGTTAAAGGTCCATACAGTCTAAAGGTGGATGTTAAAGGTCCATCCAGTCTAAAGGTAGATGTTAAAGGTCCATCCAGTCTAAAGGTAGATGTTAAAGGACTTCTGTAACAACAAAGTAGTAACCGCCCTCAGCCACACCACTAAGCCACGCCCACATTGACCCACCATCCCTGGTTTAACTTGTCTGTTCTTTCACCAAATCAAACCTTTGGTATATTTTCTGCAGAGGCCTGGTTTGGGTCATTTTATGATCACATGCTCAACATGAGTGTGTGAGAAATACATTAATGAATGCATTTGAAATATTTTTACATAATAAATAAATGCAGAAATAAATAATTGAATAATTGAATATATACATAAGGACAAAAGAAATAGAAATAGATATAGATCGAGATAGAAAAAATTATAGATATAGGTAGATAGAGAATATAGAGTGGAGATGAGTTATAGAGAGAGATATAAATAGAGATATAGATAGATCAAAATATAGATACAGATTTATAAGAATAAGTACATAAATACAGAATTCAGACATATTATTTTTGAATTCCCAAAATCTTTTTGTATTTATTTGTCAGTTTTTGTCCCTCATAGTAATATGAGCATGTGGTTCTTATTCAGTCTGAGTCCAACAGGGCTGAGCTCTGAATCCTCACTAATACACCGCAGTCTGACATGTTACTCTCTCCACCTTCCCACAATCCTCCTGTGTTCTGTAATGTTCGATTCCTGTGTGAAAGTAGCAGTTCGTGTTGTTTCTGTTATCCATGACCATTCATTGTTGTTGTTGTAACCATGACAACAGAGATCGTCTGATGTTGAGGAAGAACTTATTTTAACCTAAATCACCATCTTTTCTAGAACCAAACCCAGACATGGCCGTTGTCATAGTAACCATGGTGACGGAGGTTTGGAAGAAAGTTTTTGAAGAAGAGAAAGAAAAACAGACTCAAACGTTTGCGTCTGGGTCAAAGTGTTGAAGCTCAGTGGAGAGGAGAGAGAGCAGGCGTCTCCTGGGTCAGAGCCTCTGATGGAGGTTTTCACTCCTTCAGGGACTTTGAACATCGACTCTGAGTCACACATGGTTTCACTTTGCTTTCAAAGCACAGTAACAGAGAGAGAGAGCAGTGTGGTCACTTCCTTTAACCTTTGACCTCGGCAAGAATTAAATGAGGAAAATTAGATGAAAGGTCCATATTTAACTGTGTGTTATTTGTTCATATCCATTTATAAACCTGGACCTGGACTCTCTCTAAACCTGGACCTGGACTCTGGGTCTGTAAAGTGAAGCCAGTCTTAAACCTTCATTCTCTCTAATGACCATCAGGGGGCGACTCCACTGGTTGTTAAAGAAGTCAGATTGTATTGAAGTCTATGGGAAAATGTCCCTACTTCTCCTTGATTTATTAGCTCAGTAAACGTTTTCCTAATGAGTTTATGGTCTCAGTCTCTAGTTTCAAGTCTTCAATACAACATGATGTTCATTTTTTAATTGATGGTCCATTTAGAGGAAAATAGACCAGAAAGCAGGGGATGGGTTAGGGGGCGTGGCCACTGTGTGATTGACAGACTGTATTACCCAATCAGGATAGAGGACAGAGCAGGTCAGCTCAGGAGTACAGTTTCTCATACAGGCTGTGAGCATTTCTCTGTGGACTGAGATGGACCTTTAAACCTTTAGACTGTATGGACCTTTAACATCTGGGTGAAACTAATCATTCAGTTGTAACATCTGTGCCTTTGTATTATTCACTGTTTACATTCTGACAGAATGATCAACCTCATAAAAACATTACTGTGGTATTTTCCAATGTTTGATTGTTAAATAATTCTCTTTGATGTAAATTTTAATCAAGTTTATTTCCTTTGCTCAGCAGTTGATAATGTTTCAGTTCTTTATTCTCCATCTCTCTCCTTATTATGGGAATTGTTTTGAATCCAGTTTTGATATTGTAAGTACAGACAATATTTTCAAATTCTGTTGTTGTTCCAAAACATGAATTAAATATTAATTTCACTTTGGTAAATGACTCATTTCCCAGCAGTGCTGTTTTTTTTTCTTCTTCTTCTTTTCATTCTGACTCTTTTCCACTAGAGAATATTTTCAGCATGTATTACAGCAGACAGTTATATTTAAAATAATATATTAATACAGCGGGGAGCGCAGTCGGCTGAGCAGCAACTACACTAAATGTCTGAGTTGTCAGACTGAAAGCTTTGAATTGTCGTCCTGCTGCTTCAGAGCTTTTCAACTGGCTGCTAATTTCCCTGCAGAGTTTTTGAAGAAATTATAAAGATATATATTACACAGCACGTCAACACTGAGCTCACTTCTCTTTTAGTTGATTCTGTTCATCTGACTTTGTGCTGTTTCTACAGAGAGTGACTGTCAGCTGCTCACCAAACTGCCTAAAGTCAAATGTCTGCGCAACAACAAGAGAGAAGGTAGGAATTTGTTTGTGCATGTTTATGTTGATGTATGAGGGTCTGAGATTTTACATTTGCATTTTCAATATACAGTGTGTGTGCGTGTGTGTGTGTGTGTGTGTGTGTGTGCGCGCGCGCATATTTAACCCTTTTAGAGCCACATTAAATCTTTTCTGTTTTTCCTTATAAAGTCGTCATTTTTAAAAATGTCTCCAAGTCTCCTCATCTTCAGACTCAGCTCAACCTCAGCTCATTATATCTGAGACTCAGTAAAGACTCTGTTCACTGTAATAGGGGATAGTAGCTCAGAGAACAAGAGGAAACTAAAAACACAGTGAATTTCTCCTTATTTTCTAGATAAAAACACTGTAAACCAGAATAACCAAAGAAAACTTCAACACAGGAAGTTCCACACATGTGTTTGTGTTGTTCTAGAGCTGATTTGAAGTTTCTCTCTTTATCTGATCTGAGTTCTGCTCATTCGATCCTCAAACCCCAATGAATGAGGCTCCTGACCTGAGAGAGGAGCTTGGCAGCGAGCGTTTAGTGTCAGGCCTTGACTCGTGGACCCTGGTTGGCTCAGCCTGAAAGAGCCACATGGACCCTCCACCCTGTGGACCCTCCACCCTGTGGACCCAACAGCTTCAGGGATGGGCCTTGGGGTTGGGTGCAGACGAAGGCAGGGGCCCAGACATACTGACTCCTGGTATCACAGAGTAGTTCTAGGGACATGGGGGCTGAGCCTGAGCTGGTGTGGGAGGTGGATAAGGACACCTCCTGGGCTCCGTCCTCTGGAGGCTTTCTGGACATGTCCAACTGGGAGGAGACCTTGGGATAGACCCACAACTTGCCTGGTAATGTCTTGGTGTCCCCCAGTAGGAACCAGAAAGTGTGTTTTCCATGACCCTGGATAAGCAGAAGAAAATGAATGGATGAGTAAATGTGTGTGTGACAGTAAAGTGAAATGGATTCATTCATCTCTGACCACACATGGAGCTGCAGCCCTGAAATGACCTGAAGGGAACTGAAGTGACAGGAGCTGCTGCTGTTGTCGTTACACAAATGTAACTGAGGAGGAAATGTTGTCCACCGACCAAAACTAAACACAACCTCAGATTCAGACCACTTCCTTTGTAAAGAGCCAGAAAATCAGCATGAAAACAGCAGATTTTACAAATGCCAGATGACAACCAGTGCAGATTTAATGCCTCAATCAGGATAAATATGGATGTTGTTTCTTATTTTAATGGCTCATACAGTCAGGAGTCATGGCTGTGCTCATCATTTTCTACATAATCCATTTGGAGCTGCTTCCATGCTCTTAAATATAGAATACAAATCAATGCAGAACACAAATTAACATGACAGATTGACAATGTGAGGGGGGTCAGGTGCATTCTGGGAACAAAAAGCATGTTTAAAAGACAGGAAAAGGTTTGGAGAGACTAATCCAGGACAGGATCAGGGTCTCAGGATTTAGATGATTAACCTCCTCAAACAACAGTGGAGGTGGTGTGTTGTGGGTTATTTTGTATTTTTTTAGTCCATTAATTTAACCAAATGCAGATCAGTGTTTAATCTGGGCCTCTGGTCACGGGAATCGAACCGGGGTCTCAAAACAATGAGAGGTGCACTTTATCCACCCATATATTTCTTTACCACAATGACTTGCAGGATTTTTACGTCACAATGTGCAAGACAACAGACGGTGCTCTTTGTGTAGCATCGTACTTATCACTCACATATCTGAACACTGAAAAACACATTAAACACGACATTTTCACTCATTTTCTCCTGGACCATACTGAGCATTTGATATAGGTGTCACTTGGGGCGTGGCTGAGAGCAGCTTTGTTGTGACATCACAAAGTTCCATTAGTCCTGATGCCTAGTTTTAAGGCTCAGTTTCTGAATCCAGGCTGTGAGCATTTCTCTGTGACTGAGACCTTTGATACTTTCACTGTATTAATATAGAACCTAGACCTGTTTTATAATCAGAGACCACATGGAGGTCTACCTTTAGACTGTATGGACCTTTAACATCTACCTTTAGACTGTATGGACCTTTAACATCTACCTTTAGACTGTATGGACCTTTAACATCTACCTTTAGACCGTATGGACCTTTAACATCTACCTTTAGACTGTATGGACCTTTAACATCTACCTTTAGACTGTATGGACCTTTAAAACTTTAGATCGTATGGACCTTTAAAACTTTAGACTGTATGGACCTTTAACATCTACCTTTAGACTGTATGGACCTTTAAAACTTTAGACTGTATGGACCTTTAAAATAATTTATATAAAGAAGTCATAATGCCAGATTATAACTGTCTTCAGAGTAATGCTTCCAAACATCATGGCTCAGATTATGTTCTCTCTCTAAACTGTCCTCCTGGGGGGAGACGGACTATTTAATGCCACCTGAGACTGGCTCGGTGAGAGCAGTGACCTTTGGCCTTCCCTCCTCTCTGTCTGTCTCACTCTTATTTTATATGTTGTCTTTCTTTCTGCCTCTTGCTTTTAAAGACTCTCTCTCTCTCTCTCTCTCTATAACAATAGAAACACTTGTCCTACATGCTGTCACTGAAGGGTTTCATTATGGCACAGTCACACAGTGACAAACACACACCCACACAGGGTTCATCAGTTCAGCTAGTTAATAGTTTATGGCTTCAGGCCTTCTGACTTGATTGTCTTTTTAATGGCCATAAAACTCACCAGGCTGATACTGTATGTCTTCCTGCTGACACACTCACATTGTGGTTCATATATGCTCCTGAGGACCATCACTGACATAATGCATTCACTATCTTATGCTAATAGTCGTTGTACACCAAGAACAATTGTGTTTTGTTCCATCAAAACAGAAACCTTACTGTGTTTTATCGTTTTCTTATTATTAGAGTTGTGAAGCAGTGACAATGTCTCCTCAGAGAAAAGAGAAAATACTGGTCCATCTGACCCCGAATCCAGAGGGAGAATCTGAACAGTGTCGTTCTGATCAGGCTCGGTTTGATCCTCACTGGAGCCACATGTCAAAAAGAGAACCACTTGGTCCTGGACAAGTCAATTTTTATTTATATTACACAAATTCACAACAGAAGTATCTGAAGGCACTTTCCAAATAGAGCAGGTCTAAGATAAGATTAGATAGAACTTTATTAATCCTCAAGGAAACACTATAAAACTAACAATAAAAATTCAAGCTAGAAATACAACATAAAGCTAAAAATAACTACATTAAATTAAATATATAACATAAAGCTAAACAAAACTGCATGCAGCTAAAAAATAACAATATAAAGCTAAAAATAGCTATAAGTGAAATATAAAAATAGAAGATATAAAAAATATATGGTGCATTATGACATTAAAGGGGAAAGTTTAATTACATTCAAAATGTAAGATGAAGCTAATATTGCACATTTTAGAGAAAAATACAGATGTTTACAGTGAGGATGACCATGAAGGGGGTGAGAGGTTTTGTCCATGATACGTAGAAGATGACAGCTGCATCCTACATGTTGTAGAACATCTGGAGCGTGGCTCTGCAGACGTTCCTCTTCCTGAGGAAGAACAGGCAGCTCTGACCTTTCCTGCTCACAGCATCCAAGTTTCTGGTCCAGTGCAGTTTATTGTCCATGTGGACACATGTGGACAGCAGCAGTGGGCGGCAGAGCAGGAAAGACTTCACTTCCTTTAAGAGGCAGAAACATGGGGCAGAACCAGATTGAGGGTGGGCGGGGCCTAGTAAGGAGATAACATCACTCTGTCACCTGTCAATCAAGTCTGATCCTCATCACATCTCGATCTGTGGCCTCCAGGACCTTTGTGCACAAGTGGGGACCAAGGTCTGAAACAGTTAGTCCTCATAAGTATAGAAGAACAACAGTAGACACAGCTGTGATAGCTGGAGGTAGTTAGTGGGTTAGTCTGTGTGTGTGTGTGTGTGTGTGTGTGAACTAAATGGGCATCAAGTTTTATGAGTGTGCTTGTGTATCTGTGTGTCCCTGCTTATATGTGAATCCATTTAATGTGTGTGTGTGTGTCCGTGTGTGTGTGTGTGTGTGTGTGTGTGTGTGTGTGTGTGTCCATCCATCCAGAAAATAAAGCCTTATTGAGGATGAAATAGGATTTTTAATTGGCTGAGCTTCGTCCTGACGCTGCTGTGTGAAACTTCACGGCCCCTCGTACAATGTCACCGACACACACATGGTCACAGCAACACGTACACACACGTACACACACACGTACACACACACACGCACACTGACATACACACACACTCCGTCTTCATGTCAGGGAGTATTGATTAGACCATTTAGTCCAAATAGAAGAGAACACTGCCCCCCATCAGGGAGACCCCCCTAACAGGCTCATTTACACACACACACACACACACGCACGCACGCACACACACACACACACACACACACACACACACACACACACACACACACACGCACGCACACACACACACACACACACACACACAGACTGACAAACCTTGAGACACACATGCAGAGTGTGATAGGCCTGTTAAAAGGTTGTGTTTGTGTCTGACGTGTCTCTAAGAGCCTGCATTGATTTACCCTCAGCTGACTGAGAGAGAGGAGGGAGTCAGTCAGTGAGCAAGGCACTACCTCTGTACAGGTTGATGGTTCTATTTCCAGTGACCACAATTATTCTGTCATCCTGTGGCTGTGAGGCTGAGTGGGTGTACGTTGAATACACTCAGTCTGAGCTTATCTGTCGCCTGGAAAGACTGTTGTGTGTTCGATACCCACCATGTCCACAGCGTCAAAGATCTGTGGCGATGATGTTCACCGATCTCATTCAGACCTGCAGCTTTAAACTCTCCAAACATCAGATTTACTTAGATCTATTAGATCTATTTGATCTATTAGATCTATTAGATTATTAGATTATTAGATCTATTTGATCTATGAGATCATTAGATCTATTAGATCATTAGATTATTAGATCATTAGATTATTAGATCTATTTGATCTATTAGATCATTAGATCTATTAGATCTATTAGATCATTAGATCAGTAGATCTATTTGATCTATTAGATCTATTAGATCTATTAGATTATTAGATCTATTAGATCTATTAGATCTATTTGATCTATTTGATCTATTAGATCATTAGATCTATTAGATCATTAGATCAGTAGATCTATTTGATCTATTAGATCATTAGATCTATTAGATCATTAGATCAGTAGATCTATTTGATCATTAGATCATTACATCGTTCATTTTTATTCAGGGGAAGATTTTATTATGATTAGTGGTAGATACACAGTAGTCCTATATGAATATTAGTTTTAAGCAGTAATAAACTTGATGTTTCTGTTTCAGTTTGTTACTTGGACAAAAACTATCTAATCTAATGTATTTTAAAAAAGAAAGAAAAAAGACTGTATTTAAGGAAGTCAGATTCAGATCAAGAAAATAGAATAAATAATAAAAATTTGTCTTCATATAAACAATGATCAGAGTTTCAATACATTCAAATAAATGTTCAGAGACAAACTTTTTAAACTAAATATCTATTAATCAACATCCTCATGGTTAAAAATACAGGATTGAAACTAAAAATCAATCAAATCTGTCTCTTTGCTCAAAAGTGCAGCCATCTTGGAAAATGGTGGCCAATGGGATCTTTTCAGATAAATGACCCAGATAAACACTTCAGGGTTTTGGTCACAGATTATTTCAGGTCTCTGCTGGACTTTCTGTGAGGACTTGGCACATCAGGGCCACCGTAGACCGAAGACCGTCACTGCCGTCTGGAACATGGGATGAATAACAATTGTTGATTTGGTTATATGAATCAGATTTATGAGGCATTTGAGGACTTTGATGCAGCAGATTTTAATTAAATGCATGAAGCCTTTAAACTAACACACCTGTGTTTGTGTGTGGACCAGGTCTGATCAGGTCCAGAGTGCGGGGGGCCGATGCTGCCAGGGCCGGGGTCCTCACCTTCCTGGACAGCCACTGCGAGGTCAACAAGGACTGGCTGCCCCCCCTCCTGCACAGGATCAAACAGGTAGACACTGAGTGTGTGTGTCCTTGTGAGGACAATTGTTCAGACCTGGTCTTAAGGTTCAAGTGAGAATCAGGTTCAGGTCTCTCTCTTTTAACCACTTGTCCTTCCTTCTCTCACCTTACCTCCCCCTCATCATGTCTCTCTCTCTCTTTTTATCCCTCCCTCTCATCTTCTCTGGCCCCTTCGCCTCCTGTCACCTCCCTCTTCTCATCCTCTCTCTTAATATTTTATTATCCTTGTCTCCTTTCCTTCCTCTCTCCTCTCCTCACATCCTCCATCTACTGCTCTTTACGCCTCCTCTCTTCTCTTTCCTCCCTTCTTCTTTTCTTCTCTTTTCTTTTTCATCTTTTACATTCCTTTGTCTCTGCTCTTCCTTTTTCATCCTCCCTCTCTCCTCACCTTGTCCTCTGCTACCTTTCCTTCTCTCCTTCCCTTCTTCATTTTCTCAGCTGTCTCTGTCTTCTCCGATGAATCCAGATGTTCTGCTGATGTTAACGACCTCTGATCTCCCTCTATAGATCAGGGATCAATAAGTAAAATCACCTCCAGCCTGATTTATTTCAACGTCATCCATATTCATAATCACACTGTGTGTGTGTGTGTGTGTGTGTGTGTGTGTGTGTGTGTGTGTGTGTGTGTGTGTGTGTGTGTGTGTGTGTGTGTGTGTGTGCAGAGGACCCATTTGTCACTGTCTTTACACTCACTTTGTCGTCATATATTTATATTTAAATGTATGAGGTATTGATCCAGGTAAACAGAGGCAGAACTCTGGACCAACATAAAGTTTTATTCCCTTCAGAATAATTGTCTGTCTCTATGATATAAATCAGCATTTCTCAAAGTCTGGTCCGTGGACCTTGAGGGGTCCCATGTGGACTCCTGGAGGTCCACAGATAAACATTCTGTTAGTGACCTCCAAAAATACAGAAATACCATTTTCATCACTAACTTTGCTTGAGCCCCGCCCTTTTTAAATCTGAATTGACATGTGTATCTTGATCCCTCCTGAATGTGTAGTAAACTTTAGTATTGTTTTGAGTGTTTTTTGTTGACACACTGAGCTGTACTTGTGTGACAGTCTGGGGGATGTGGCCTTTCCAAACATTAAATTAGGACCCTTCATTCTAGCGCCACCATCAGGTTGAGCCCTTATTGTTTACACATCATTTCTCTGATGCCACTTTTGTATCTCTGGCTTGTTCCAGCTTTCTGCAATCTGAGCAAAGGCTTCAGGTGGCAGACATTGGTGAATAAACCACGCCCATTTTCATCAATGGATCAATATGACATTTCAGATTTGACGTACACATTCTTGGTAATTGTGGTGCCCCCTATAGGTCAGGCTCAACATGCTTTGGTATCACAGCCTGAAAATATCTAAGGTTCATGGTGCTTGGACAAACAAGCCCCGCCCCTTGATGAGGATATTTTTGTCAATGGCCATGTTTTTGACCAATCTCGCTCATTTTTTTGTATGTTTTTGTATTTGTGGTGCCCTACAGGCTGTAATTTTACTGCTGTTTTTTTTTCCCACCTGGTGCTCAAGTCCTCTCCATCCCCACGTCCCCTCTCTGTCCTTTCATGTAAAAAAAGAAAGAAAAGGGAGTCAGGTGATCTGAGTTTTCTTCGTCCTCTATTCACCATCACTTCCTTTTATTCTCAGTATTCTCAAATACTGTTTCTCCAGGCTTTGACATGTTGCTGTCAACAAACTAATCACTGTTTTATCATTAATGTCAAATAACATTTAATCTGAGTCAAACTCCGCAGCTTTCTCATATAAATACATCCCTTTAATGCTAATTGAGCCTGACTCAACCCACATCCATCACATTTAAGTGGAAGCATCTCCTGTTCCCGACACCCAGGCTGCATCTGTCATTTTCTTTTCACAAATAATAAACTGTGTCAGTTTATTGTCAAAAACTGGTGCACGGTGTTCATCCCTGAGAGAGGATGGTGGTATATATGTATATTTGTTATTTTCTATGTTGCGCTGTGGGATAGTTTGAATCTCTTTCATTGAGAAAAAAAACATGAGCAGACCTAAAAAAAGAAACATTAATGAGTCAGTAATGAGTGATTTCAGGTGGATTCACAGTGTCTGATTTGTCCTGGTGATGATGTATTTCCTGTTCAGACTCTGATAAGAATATTCAGACCCTGTGGATTAACATAATCTCAAACTTTATTCACGAGATAAACGCAAAGGAAACAGCAGAGGGAGATGGTCTGTGAGCCAGAGCTACAGCGACACCGACTGAATAAAAAAACAAAAGAAAAACTTTAGCTGCAAGTGGGAACTCCAGTGCAGATTAGCTAAAAATCCATCATGGTGGCCTTTGTTGTCACAGAAGCTGTCGTACAGTTTATTACTTTCTGTGAATAAGCCACGCTTTCATCAATCAAACAATATGACACTTCAGATTTCAGGCACATATTTTTGGCAGTTGTTGAGCCTCCTATAGGTCAGGCTCAACATGCTATGGCTGCTCCTTATCGCAGCCTAAAGATATCTCCCAAGGTTCATGAGTTATGGGCAAAATATGCTTTTGTGTTCAATCACCCATAGAGTCATTGACTCAGAGGTTCAGCATCGTTGTTACCTCTGAACCCTTAAAGTCCTCAGCCCTTATTAAAGACAGCACTGGCTGAATGTCAGGACTTGATTCCATTCATATTTCTGGCTTGATGGCACCATTTCTTAAAATCTGTCTCATTTTTAATAGAAATATGTATCTTGGTCCCTCTTGGATTTGTAGTAAATTTGTATTCAAGTATTAATGTTATGGTTTTTCATATTATGCTAATGAGTAAAAAATCCATCATGGCAGACTTTTATGAAGCACATTGAGCTGGTCAAGCCAACAAATGGTGTGAGGGGCGTGGCCTTCCCAAACATTAAATTAGGATCCTCTAGCGCCACCATCAGGCTGAGAAGCTGCTGCACACGAGTTCACTGTGACGAATTAAAGTCTGAATCACTGTTTTGTAATATTGTGGCCACACAACATATTGTAAATAAATCAGTAAATAACTGATGATGATGATGGTACAGGAAATCTTCATCATGTAATGTTCTAATTTCACATCAGGTGAGAAAAAAAGAAGAAACGGTCAAGATTAAGAAATTGAAGGAAACACTCATCCAATTACAACAGTAATGCTGCGAATGTTTCACCCCGAGCACCACACAGTGTCATTACCCGAACAGCTATTAGAGCAGACGTGGTGCTTTGTAACGGGGCCCGGAGCCATGGAGGGAGGCAGCCTGTGTCCCCTTCTACTGACCCCAGAGCTAATGGTCCAGAACCGCTCCACCTGCTCTGTAATATCACTGGCTGAAGACGCATCCAACCGTTTGGCCAAACTAATAGAGGGACACTCCGTGATTTAACAGGGAGCTGAGGTTTGGCACTGTGTGTGTGTGTGTTTCTGTGTGTGTGTGTGTGTGTGTTGTTATACTTTTATCCTTGTGAAGAGCAAATGGTGCCATCAAGCCAGAAATATGAGGGAAATCGAATCCAGACGTTCAGCCAGTGCTCTCTTTAATAAGGGCCGAGGACGCTGTTTAAGGGTTAAAGAGGTAATAACGAAGCTAAACCTCAGAGTCAATGACTCTATGGGTGATTGAACAGGATGGAGGGATGTGGGTGTTTTTGCTCTGTTGATACTTGATATTTTCCCATTTTATACACTCATACTGTTTGATGTGTGAGTCATTGTGAATCTGCAAACTAGCACCGAAGGAAACAAAACTACAGTCTTCATGACCAGTCACAAATATTGAGCATTATAATTTTGTCAATTAGTTGTCTACAGTTTGGAGCCATCATCATTTAGCCTCCAGATGTGGTTTGATTTATTTGGACACTGATCAATAAAGTGGACACAGTATTTGTATTTTCACCCATTGATTTCTGAGCTGCTGTTTAGATCTGGAGTGGTACTCTGTCCTGATTGGGAGCTACAGTCTGTCAATCACAGTGTAGCCACGCCCCCTAATCCACCCCCTGCTTTCTGGTCTATTTTCCTCTAAATGGACCATCATTTTAAAAATGAACATCATGTTGTATTGAAGACTTGAAACTAGAGACTGAGACCATAAACTCATTAGGAAAACGTTTACTGAGCTAATAAATCAAGGAGAAGTAGGGACATTTTCCCATAGACTTCAATACAATCTGACTTCTTTAACAACCAGTGGAGTCGCCCCCTGATGGTCATTAGAGAGGATGAAGGGTTAAGGCTCTTCATAAGGTGTCATGGTGGTAAAGTGGTTAACACTGCCATCTCTCAGCAAGTTCTGGGTTCAAACCCCAGGCCTTGCTTTGTTGAGTTCTCATGTTCTCCCTGTGTGTGCGGGTTCTCCAGGTTCCTCCCACTGTCCAAAGACATACAGGTTTAGATTGATAGGTGACACTGATACCTATAGTACAGTGTAACTGGGGAGAGCAGGTGCTGCTAAACTGCGTCTAACAAAAAGACGACTCTGGTGAAACCTGGTCCAGGCTGCAACTGTAAGATATTTTGAAAACAGATATGAAGAATTACGTCTATGAGATTTTTAAATTTAAAGTGTACAGATGTTACAGCATTTTCACAACAACACCCACCAGTTCATCAGAAAATGTCTCCTGTCCCTGAGCTCTCCGCTCTGACCTCCACTCGTTCTCTGGATTCACTCTGTCCCAAATGTTTCTGCTGTGTCCTGATTTCATTTGTGAGACTTCCATCACGTCTTGTTTTCATGTGGCTCCGTTCTGACATTGACTCTGGTGAAGTGAATGAAATGAAGTGAATTGAAAAGAGAACGAAGGCAGAGGTCGCTCTCTCCTCCCTGAATGTTGCTGAATGACTGAAGTTCCTGTTAATGTGCTGCAGTGCAGTGACCTTGGAATAAACTCTGTTATTTCTTTTTATTATCTTTCCTTCGTTGGATCAACTCAGCATGAATGTGTGTTTTTTGTGTGTGTGTGTCCAGGACCCAACCCGTGTGGTCAGCCCTGTCATCGACATCATCAACATGGACACTTTTGCCTACGTGGCGGCCTCCGCTGATCTCCGTGGAGGTAAAGAAATGTTCCCCTCCCTCAACACTCTGAGACTAATGACAGAGAAAACCTCAGACTCTTCTTCCTTCATGACAAAAACCTCCATGATAAATTCATGAACCTCCAGCATAAGTTCTCTGAGGGGCGGACGACCTCCAGGTGCAGAGATCAGCCATAACATTATGACCGCAGTGTCAGTCCTGGTCCTGGAGGTCTGGACTCCTCTAGACCTCTGAAGCTGAGCTGTGGTATCTGGACCAGGATTTTAGCAGCAGATCCTTTAACTCTTGAAGCTGTGAGGTGGAGCCTCCATGGATCAGACCAGACCACCTTCTTCTTTGCTCCATGGTCCAGTTCTGACGTGTCCATTGTAGGATCTTCTGGTGGAGGACAGAAGAATGAAGAAAAAGGAAAAGATGAGCAACTGTTTCAGTTCACGCTTCTCCTCATAACTTCGACTTTGAAGACTGTTGCTCTTATGAAGCTGAAACCCAGAGAGACAGAGGAGACAGGAAGAGTTAGTGACCGTCCTGTGGATCTGAGGAGCTGAGAACATCAGCTGTGTTCTCCACTCGTCTCCTTCCATCATCTGTCTCTGTCTGAGCCTGTCTCTCTCTCCCTCTGAGCCCGTCTCTCTCTCTGTCTGAGCCTGTCTGTCTCTGTCTGAGCCCGTCTCTCTGTCTGAGCCTGTCTCTCTCTGTCTGAGCCTGTCTCTCTCTCCCTCTGAGCCCGTCTCTCTCTCTGTCTGAGCCTGTCTGTCTCTGTCTGAGCCTGTCTCTCTGTCTGAGCCTGTCTCTCTCTGTCTGAGCCCGTCTCTCTGTCTGAGCCTGTCTCTCTGTCTGAGCCTGTCTCTCTCTGTCTGAGCCTGTCTCTCTCTCCCTCTGAGCCCATCTCTCTCTCTGTCTGAGCCTGTCTGTCTCTGTCTGAGCCTGTCTCTCTGTCTGAGCCTGTCTCTCTCTCCCTCTGAGCCCGTCTCTCTCTCTGTCTGAGCCTGTCTCTCTGTCTGAGCCTGTCTCTCTCTCTGTCTGAGCTCGTCTCTCTGTCTGAGCCCGTCTCTCTCTCTGTCTGAGCCCGTCTCTCTCTCCCTCTGAGCCCGTCTCTCTCTCTGTCTGAGCCCGTCTCTCTCTCCATTAACCCGTCTCCTCCTGCTGCTGACAGCAGGCTGCCAATCAATGGTGATAACAGCCCTGTCCAGAACACACACAGACACACACAAAGACACTACCACTACACACTAACACACACAAAGACACTACCACTACACACTAACACACACTAACACACACAAAGACACAAAAAGACACACACAAAGACACACACAAAGACACTACCACTACACACTAACACACACAAAGACACTACCACTACACACTAACACACACAAACACACACAAAAACACTAACACTACACACTAACACACACAAAGACACACTAACACACACTAACACACAAAGACACACTAACACACACAAAGACACACTAACACACACAGACACACTAACACACACAGACACACTAACACTACACACACTAACACACACATCCACTAACACTACACACACACAAAGACACGCTAACACTACACACACAAAGATACACTAACACTACACACACTAACACACTGCAGACACACTCACACACAAAGACATACACACACTAACACACACACACTCACACATACACACTAACACACACATTAACACACTAAGACTACACACACACACTAACACACTAACACACACACACAAAGACACACACACACTAACACACACACAAAGACACACTCACACACACACTAACACACACACACTAACACACACGCACTAGCACACACGCACAAAGACACACACACACACACACAAACACACAGACACACAAACACACCAAGATGGGAATCGATGGTGATAGTTGGTCTCACAAAGGACATTTTAATTATAGATGAAGCCATTCGTCATAATATAAAGATGGTTACAAGATGGACTTTCATTGATCCACACACACACACACACACACACACACACACACACACACACGGGGGATGGGAGTGCTGTGGCAGCAGCTCCTCAGCCTGCTCGCCTCTGCGACATCAGCAACCAATGTGTGTGTTGGTTTGTGTGTTTGTGTGTTTGTGTGTTTATTGTATGTTTATTTGTTCACACACACACACACACACACACACACACACACACACACACACACACCAAGAAACATATGGTTCATTGACAATTCATTTAAATGACATTTAAAAAGTCACAAATCAAACATAGGATCTACTCTGACTTCTTGAGAAACCTGGAGTTAGTATCTTTTATTTCTTTATGTTGTTTTGTTAGTGTGTAACTGGCAGTGGCTGACACAGTGTTAGCAGTTGTGCTAATGCTAACTCTGGCTCTCTGTATGGATGAAAAGGACACTCGGTCATAAACAGCAGTTTAAGGTGGAAACACTCAGTCATGGTGTTGACTAATTATTTCACTCATCATTTTTCTGTTTTAAAAAAACATCATGTGGACGTTAACAAGGTTCATAAACCATAAATCATGTTTATCTGTTTGTTGTGTTGCCTCAGGTTTTGATTGGAGCCTCCATTTTAAGTGGGAGCAGCTGTCGCCAGAGCAGAGGGCTCGCAGGATCGACCCGACTCAGCCAATCAAGTAACTCACGCACACATGTAGAATAAAACACCATGCCATCTGCTCCAGGTGGTAATTTGTCTGTCGGCCATCTTGGTTTTTTAAACCAGAAGAAACCATCTTTGGAGGAGAAGGTGGGGCTGAGGAGGAGTGAGGGGTGGAGCTGACCTGCTCTGCTCTCTATCCTGATTGGGTGGTGCAGTCTATCAGTCACACAGTAGCCACGCCCCCTAACTCATCCCCTGCTTTCTGGTCTATTTTCCTCTAAATGAATTTAAGGCCCTTCAGCATTGGCTTCACTTTACAGACCCAGAGTCCAGGTTGATAGACAGTGTGTAGTTTAACCACCACAGCTCACGTGGTTGTTTATGACTGAATAAATGACTTTAAAAGGTGTATCCATAATCATATCCATATTGGTAGAGAAGGAAACTGGAAACTCTGCAGCTCTTTGGTCATTTCCAGTTTTTTCTGTCTGTTTGTGGTGTGTTGCTGTGTGTGTGTGTGTGTGTGTGTGTGTGTGTGTGTGTGTGTGTGTG
>CM076665.1:21727348-21739124 GCA_038496675.1 Rachycentron canadum
TCCTCTGTTTCTCACCATGAGGTTTCTCTTTTTTTCCCTGTTAAAGGGTTTTTGTTTTGAGTTTTTCCTCAGTCGATGTGAGGGTCTAAGGGCAGAGGATGTTGTTATGATGCTATGTAAAGAACTTTGAGACAAACTGTTGGTAAAAATGGGCTATACAAATAAAATTGCCTTGCCTTGTAAACCCTCAAGTTGACTTTCTCTTCAGACTTCCTCCTCTTCATCAGAGGAAAAGCTGCTGTGCAGATGATCCCAGACCAGGACTCAGTCATCTAGTGATCCAGCTTTCCTTCTCTCCGACAGCCACAAACTCATTCACAAACAGGAAGGAAGGAAACTAAGCTCACCTGACCGTGGACGCTGCTGCTGTTTGCTGATCACTTCTGTCTGTGACACAGGAGAGGAAACACTGAGCCGATCGCTCTCTGCTGCTGTACCACCCCAGTTTCCACAGCAACCACCCGATTGGCATTTTGTTTTACAGAAATTGTTAATTCTATATGATGGTGGGAGGGCGGGGCAGGCAGGGGAGAAAATGATGTCCCCCAGGGGAGAAGAAGAGAAGCAGGATCTGTTTTAATGAGTTTCTCCATCTCATCAGGTCGTTAGAAGAAAAATTTAAGAAGAGAGACACATGAACTAGATCAGGAGTCAGGACTTAGACTTCCTGTTGGAAACTCACTAAAACCACAAACACAAAAGACAACTTCAAAGAGACAAAACAACCACAAAGAGGCAAAACCTGACCACAGAGACAAAACACAGCCTCAAAGAGACAAAACACAACTTCAAAGAGGCAAAACAGTCATAACAATGTGAGACGTTCTGATTAAATCTAAATTCATAACATCAGAGTGAATATGTATCAGGACACTGGGACATTTTTCTTGCAAATATGTGACTTGTAAATGTAATTTATACATAATAATAATAATAAATGTTTCACTTTAATAATCTGTCAGCAGGTGTCAGTGTTAATACTCACTTTCCCAGCATGCCCCTGGTCCTCTCTCTGCTCAGCTCTCTGCTGACACCTGCAGATCAGGGTCTGCTCCTGCAGCTAGAGGGAGGCTTCACAGAGACCAATTAACCCTCATCATCAGAATCATCATCATCACTGAGGTCATGTGGTGAAGGGGAGGAGTCTTCTCCAACCACCACCAGTTAAAGTGCAGAGCTCTGTTCTGATTAGTGGAAAAACACATTTATTTATGAAACTTGGTTCCATCCATGAAAAAACTGACGTCTATGTACAAAACACAAAACTTCTTTTTTACAGTGAAACACAGAAGACGATGTCACGACTGAACAATCAGACATTCATCAATCAATAAACAATAACATCTCAATGGTAAAATCATCAATGTGACAACAGAAAGAACAGCAGAGAACCTTGTCCTATGGTTAAAGGACCTTTACACTGTTTTCCCCATCATTTTATTTTCAATGTTTTCCTGTGGCTCCTTCCAAATAAAGTGTCATCTAGTCAATCAAAGACTCTTAGATTCTTTCAGTATTTTATTTCAGAGTCCTGGACTATGAAACCCTTTAGGGACCCAACTGTCAGGGTTTGGACTGTTCCCTCCAGTCAACAGGAAGAGTTTTCAAACTGCGTCAGACTTCAGAATTTAGGAGCGGCTGAGGTGATCACTGACCTACAAACTTAAAAATTCAGCAGCATGGTTCTTTAAAGGAGCTGGAAACTGACTGCAGGAAATGACAGGATTTTCACACTAAAAGCACAGGTTCAGCAGCAAAGAGACACTCTAAATCTGAAGGACCAGGAAATATCAGAAAGCCAAACATGGCGGTGTCTCTGCTGCAGCAGGTCCTGGTGGAGGTTTTTTATGCTCTGGAACAATTTGGCCAAAAGCATGAGTTTAAAAAATGCTGGTGAACTTCAGCAAAGAGTGGACTGATTGACTGATCACTCAGATTGTCTTAAAGAGATGAAGAAACCCTCAAACCCTCCGATCAAGGCACTGCTGCTTCTTTGAAGACTGAACCGTCCTGTTTCCTTTGTTTCAGCAGGTCAGAGACACCGTCACAGTTTGATCAAACTGCCGTTAGTTCTACAGTTGAACACGTCGTCTTCTCTGTGGTTTCAGTTTGTTCTCTGTCGGCCGGAGGAAGATCAACTTCAAGGTCTCTGCTGGTTCACGTTCCCAGCAGCAACCAGAGACCAATGAAATGAGACGATGGACAGGAAGTTAAGGGCCACGACCACGATATTTCCTCCATCAATCAGTTTGTCGTGTTGACGACTTCACGTCCAGAAACACAGACTCACAACCTGTGAGACCAAGGAACCAGCTAACACTCGTTTCACACACACACACACACACACACACACACACACACACACACACACACACACACACACACACTCACCTGCACAGGTACAGAACCAGAACCACAACACAAACCTCAGAGTCCAGAGAGAACCCGTCCAGGTTCATCTCTCCACTTCCTGACAAGGAAGTCCCGCTTCCTTGTGGTCAAACATCTCTCCATGACATCATGCTAAGACATCACTCCACAGGCACGCCATCCACACTCTCCTGGGAGATCTCAGAGTCCAGGGAGTAGCAGGAGCTGCCGTTGTCTTGTGTGTCCCTGTTTGCCTCCTCAGAGAGCGCGGCGACACCGGCTGAGGCTCCACCCCCTCCACCAGGCTCCGCAGCACCCTCGCAGAAGTGGGCGGAGGCCTGGAAGAGCTGGCTGCAGAGACGGTTGTAGCGGTGGTAGCGGGATGGTTTGCCGGTGTGGGTGTACATGTGCTCCTGCAGCTGGCTCTTGTGGGAGAAGCGCAGGCTGCAGACGGCGCAGGCGATCTTACGTTTACGGGAGTGCAGGACGGCGGGGGTGGGGCTGCTCCCCCCTCCTTCTCCTTCCCCCCGACTCCTCCTCAGCTCAGCGGCCAGCTGATTGGCCAGTGCCTGGCTCTGCCTCAGCGCCTCTTCCAGACATCCTGCATCCAGCTGCTCCTGACCACCCGGCGGACCCTCCTCCACACCGGCGTGCGACAGCCCCTCCATCAGGCGGGCGGGGTCAAGGGCATGGCTGAACAGGTGCTCCCGCAGGCCCTCAGGGGATGAGCAGCGTTCTCCACAGCGGGGACACAGCAGGACCAGGGGCCGATCTTTAAAGAGGAGACTTTGACTGGGACTGCTGCCCTGAGCCGGGGAGGGTGACTCTGCCCCCGGAGCCTCCTCCCCATCGCCGTCCTCCTCCTCCTCCACCCGCTCCTGCTTTATGCGAGTTGAGATGTCCGAGTCATCTCCGGACGCCACTGAGCAGACGTTGCGTAGTGCTGATGCCTGGCGGTCTGATGGGACCCCCTCCAGTCCAACAGTGAGGGAGAGCTGAGAGTGGGACCGCCCCCCCCGACCAGAGAAGCGTCCGTCCTCAGGAGCGCCACGGGACACTGTGGTGGTCTTGGGGACACCGGGCCCCTCCTTGTTGGCCAGCTGGGAAGAGATCTGGATGCCGTATAGATTGGACATGCGAACCACATCAGTGGTGGCGTCTGCGGCGCCCTCATCTGGTTTCCGGCACAGCTGGTAGGCGTGAAGGAACTTGATGCCGTCCTGCAGCCGGCCCTGGTCCACCGGCTGTTTGGGACACATGCCAGTGTACATGATGTGCAGCAGGTAGCTGAAGACGTCCGGTTGAATGTCAGTGGGCTGGATCTTTATACACTCGCTGAGGACAGAACCGCACAGACAGTCAGGACTAGGTTCTGGACTCTGAGGTCCAGGACTCAGGGGGTCACGGTTCACTTCTAGAAAAGACCTGGACTGACCTGGACTGGTGGATGAAGATCATCTTGAAGTAGTTGGAGAAGGCGGCCAACACGGCGCGGTGAGCTTTGAAGTAGACGTTTCCAATGGCGACAGTGCAGTCGCACAGGAAGCCGAACTCTCTCTGAACGTTGAGCTGCTGCAGCAGGAAGAGGCTGTGAGACGACACCTCCATGACCCGATCTGGAAGACAGACACATGTCAGACCAGGTCCCAGGACCGAGGGGCAGACCATGTGGTCAAAGGTCAAAGGTCACGGTGACCTCATGGCATTCTGCAGAAACAGTGACCATTTTTCCTGAAACTTTCAAATCAATCGATCAATATTAAAAAGTGACAAGTTCAGTTTATTTCTGGTCTAAATTAATCAAATTACGTGAAATATTAATGAGATCCAGATCATGATCTGGATCAGAATCAAACTCACAGACTCAGATCTCAGACTCTGGTTCATCTGGTTCGGGAGAAACTAAAAAAAATTCTTAAAATGCTAAAGAACATGACCAAATAAAATCAGGTCTCAGGTCTGTGCTGCTCCCTGGAGGAGGTAAGCACATGAACCCTGATCCTCCAGATAACAATCTGCTGGACTTCCTCTGGTCCTGATCCTGGTCCTGGAGGGGGACTCTGAGTCAGACTTGAGCTGGTTTGTGGTGACGTTGTTTTCCTGCTTTGTTGTGTTTGTGCGACTGTGGTGAAAAAAAAACCTTGTTTCTCTTCCTGATCAATAATAGATCCATCAATCAAGGACTGGGGCCCCCTCAGTCCTGCCTGTCACAGGGGGTCACCCTCAGGGGATCCGGGGCCAGACAGCAGCTGACATCAGAGCACCTCCATCAAAACTCCACCCACCTCCAATCTGAGCTCAGATGTGATGATGTAACAGATCCGGTGAACGTTGACTGACCTCTGACCTCAGTGAAGGTCACCTGACACACACACACACACACACACACACACACAGGAGGATGGGGGGTGGGGGGGTTGAGTTCCGGTGTCTTCAGACTCTAACTAACCGTCTCTGATCAGACAAACCGGAAACCGGACACCCGCGCGATCAAACAACACCACGACTCGGCGCGTGCACGTCGTGTCGCGCGCATCAGCAGGCTGCAGCCTCCTCCATCCTCTGTCTCCTCCACATTCAGACACGCACGTCCTCATTCAACCTACACGCACACAGGCGCGTGCGCAGCCCCTTCCACACCCTCTGTCTGTGTGGGACGTGCACGCGCGCCGTGCCCGTCGCCGTTAATCAGACTCTTACCGCAGAAATGTGCAGATTGTCTCAGGACCGGAGCCGATTTGTTGCTGCAGAGGTGATCTCGCAAAAAGCCGCGTCACATCTCGCGAGAACAAGGGTCAAAAGGGTTGGTCACGTGATCCGCCTGCGTTACCTTCCGACATGTAATCAATAATCAATAACGAATTTATGAACACGTGTCAGACTGTACAGACAGAAATGATCAAACATGGCCGAGATATTATATTTCATAAAAAGGATTTAATACAAACATAAACAATCATAGCATCATGTATTTTATTTTAAATTGATCTAAAAAAGGTCATGACGTCATTATACCCGTGTGTACTTCAGGTGTCTGCAGTAAAAGTCCCGTGTATACTTCAGGTGTCTGAGCCGTGGTAAGGATCCAGACACACCACTTCTCATGAGACCAGACCCATTTAACCCACAATAATGTCGTTTGTTTTCACGTGTCTCTGTTGATGTGACGTCTGCCGACGTCACCTCATCCTCACGAATCAATAGCAAGAAAGTGTTGGAGTAAACGAAACAGAGTAAGACTTCACTGCTTCAACTCATCTCTGATCTGAGCTTCTTTTGGTTCGAGAAAACCAGCTCAGAGTGAGACCCCTTACTGGTTCCTCCTCTCTGATGTTTCCGGTTGGCACGCGGCCTCGAGTCACCCCCGTAAAGCCAGACTCAAAATAACACACGATACCTGGTTAAATTTTCAAAATAATAGTCAGGTTTGTCTACAATAACTGAAATGTAGCATTTTAAATATCTCCTGGTATCATGTCATAATGATGTAAAAATGTATGGTTTCTTCTGTCTCAGCAATTAAACAATCATGGGAAATAATTAGAAAACAAACTTCACGATTATTAACAAAGCTTAGTTTCGCGATTTCAAAGAAAATTTAATTCAATGACTGATTGAATGAGTCCTTTGTCTCAATGAATCTTCAGTTTACTGTTTTAATTTTAGTGGTTTGGCTTTTGTTTAGTTGCAGCACCTGTAAAATACATGGGAAATTTGTATATAAATATTTATATATACCTAAACAACTTCCAACATTTTAATGTAATAAGAAGTTTAAACTTAATTCACTTTAACTCATGAAAACAAACTATTTCTACATCTGTTTTCTTAGAGCTCTGCAGGAGGCGAGTCCTAATTAACGTTATTTTGAAGGCCAGTATGCTGACCGGAAGTCCCGTCTTTCTTCTTCTTCGGATTTCCTTACTGTATACAGTTTGACGGAGCGGCAGTCTGTGCGGAAGTTCTTTCATCCAGCAGGAGGAGAAGAAGAAGAGGCTTCTCCTTCGTCTTTCTCTCCCCCTGAAGACAACAAACCTCCGGTCAGGAGCCTCCGGGGCCCCGGGAACATCCACACACCCGCCGCCGACAGCAGCAGCTCCTCCGCCGGCCTCCAGTATCCACGGTGAGTCGACGACCCTCTGCCCAGCTGTTAGAGCTGCTTGGCCGTGTAAAGTAAAAAAAAAAGTCCCCGCGGCCTGCTGCTGTCGGTGCTAGCTGAATGCGTGCGGCAGTGCGGGGGTGGCGGGGCTGTTTGCGGGAGAGATATCATTGAGTACGTCATTTATTATCGTTTAGCTACACTACATCCCGTTTGACCCTTCATAATAAAAGTGCATGCTATCAAATCAGAGGGTCCACACGTTTTGAGAATTTTCAGATAAATTAATCGTCTTAGTTATGATTAAATTCTTACCTAAACAAAATTTTGTTTACTGTGCGCGAGTTTGACCACATCGCACAATCTCATTCCAACAGTTTCACAATTCGTCGTTTTATTTTGGCGGTGAAACCGTGGGACTTCCGGTGTGGTCGATGCTAACAGCAGCTAGCTTAACGCGGCTAACCGCCGCAAAGCAATGATCTCCATTTTAGCTCGTGAGAGCGGCCTCTCCCTCCGCTCGAACCAGTCCCCGCTCCTCGGTGGTCACACTCATCGCTTCTCTCCGGCCTTCGCCGGGCCTTCAACGGCGGGTTTCTCGGTGACAGCCGATTAATATGCGACTGTCCCCCCGCATGTCCACGGCGGCCCTGCTGTGGGGGCGGGTGAGTTGACGGTAAAGTGACTCACCGTGACTGGAACTAGCTTGTTTTATACCTTTTTTGAACGGAGTCTGGTGTGGAGCTGCAGCTCCACGGTCAACATCAAACCAACACAGAGGGACCTGAAAGGTTTTCAGCAGAGTCCCGGTGTCTGCTCCACAGACCCGAACCCGTCAGTTAAACCAGGTCCACACTTCATTCAGTCAGTTTAAAAGCAAACAGCCAAATATTCTCCATCTCCAGCTTCAGTGATGATGATTGGGTTTAATTCTTATCACCAAAATGATAAAACAGTGAAATGTATTGAAATGAGAAGATGAAGTCTGACTCCTGAGAGGTCACAAACCTGGTTTTAATGGTTATGTGAAAACCTTAAGGTGTGGGACAGTCTAATGGTCTAACCTCAGGAGACTGTCAGCCATTATCTGACAGTTTCATGATTCATTTATTTTTCTAAGGTGCTGGAGCTGATGAGGGCAGCATAATAACTCTAATCTGACATCAAACTGGTAGAGAAGAAGACAGGGACAGTGAAGAATAAAATCAATGTAGCAACAGGTCTACAGCATGTGTGGAAAACAAAATGGACACATGCTCTGGATCATCAGGGACCAGTTGTGTCAAACAGAGGAGACAGGAGGAAACGGCTCCGAGAGCTGTACAGGCCAGCCTGATTTCTCAGTTACTGACTTAATATTAACATATATATATTATATATAATAATTTGAATTAGAATGTGAGCAGTTTGGTGTTTAGAGGAAGATGAGAAGGACCAAATGTTAATATAAAAGCAGAAATATTAGGAAATCAAAGTGTCTTAAGTCAAGTACAGGGCTCGGGTGGGGGTGTGATGGAGCTGGTGGTAGAAACAGGATCAGCATTATGTGCGTCATCAATTCACACCTCAAATCAGTGCAGTTGAGTGTCTTCGGTCACTTCCTCCACCTGCAGCTCATCACAGAGTTTCACAATGTGTCAAGTCAGTTTTATAATGGCAGATCAGGCTGAGATTCCTGTTGTGAAAGTTGTGTAATGATTGTTGTGAGTCTCCTTTGGTGAATCAGATTTTCATTCTGGTGTAAATTTTCAAAACCCAATTATTTACAAGAAACAGAAAACTTCAGAAATATGAAGTGAAACAATAAAATACACTCAAACAGATCCAGAAGAGTAAAAGTGAGAGACTGTCTGAAACAACTGAATAAACTCGGCCCCAGGTTTATAAAGAGGTGGACTGATGTTGAGAAATCACATGAACTCTGAGGTAAATCTGATGATTAAGTTTGAAACAGGATCTGAATGACTGGATTTAGATCTCTGAATCATTCAGGTCTGATCCTGATGAGTTGGAACAGGACTGAGAGCTGGTTCTTGATGTGTAATTCTCTGCAACATAATAAGTCGACCACAGAGGAACCTTTCAGGAGAGAGACTGCAGCCTTTAATGTGTCTGTTTATGGTTTCCTCTGTTGTCTGCAGGGCGATGGCGAGGCCGAGCCACAGCGATCACGTCCTCCAGCAGCTCAACAACCAGCGGGAGTGGGGCTTCCTGTGTGACTGCCTCATCGCCATCGGTGACATTTACTTCAGGGCACACAAGGCTGTCCTGGCAGCCTGCAGCTCCTACTTCAGGATGATGTTCATCCGGGACCAGCAGGGGGCAGGTCGTCTGGACCTCAGCAACATGCAGATCAGCGCAGAGTGTTTCGACCTCATCCTGCAGCTCATGTACCTTGGACGCATCGTTGTGGGCAGCTACGAGTTTGATGAGCTCAAGGCTTCTATGGCGTACCTGCAGATGTACTATATCCCCGACTCGCTGGAGGATCTCAGGGACATCAGGAGCTCCAACCTCACCCCATCCTCCTCCTCCTCCTCCTCCTCCTCCTCATCCAGTTCCTCCACTGGTCCTGCTGGTGGGAAAATGATGTTTGGGGTACGTATGTATGAGCAGCAGAGGTCTGCTGTACCAGAAGTGGAGCGTTTACCGAAACCCGTCAACAGCAGTGCCACACGTGCAGCTGTTCCTGCAACTGTCTCCAGACCAGCAGTGGCAGAGGAGGTGGTGAACACTCCTGTCATGGTGGCACCACCGGCCGTCGATGGAGGAGTAGAACAGCCATGTGACTTGAGGAAGAGGTCCAGCGGTAGAAGTTCAACTCTCAAAGATCGTCCTCGATTTGGCCGCACCTACACCTGTGATGACTGTGGCTTTGTCTTCAGCTGCGAGAAGCTTTTAATCGAGCACATCCTGACCTGCACTAACCGGAAGGCTTATCATCCACCCCGAGGTAACGCCGACGGTGACAACGACTCAAGTAAAGCCGAAAGCTCAGCATCAGAGAGCACAGAGGAACACAGGGTCATCTGTAAAGGCGAGGAAGACTGGCCTGAGGCCAAGGCCGACTCTGAGCTCACTATCAGGTCGGTGGCAGCCGGGACAGACGGCGAGCCCGGGTCCACTAGAAGCATCTCCATCAAGACTGAACCAGAAGAAAGCATGTTTCCTGAGATTGAGGTGGTCCGTGTCGGTGAGCACATCACCAGAGAGTGTAGCACACGGTTCAGTGATGTCACACGTAAAGACTTGCCAAGAGAGAAAACGGGGTCAGACCGTGAAGCAGAGCCCGGTGTCTCAGGGTTGGAAAACAGCAGCGAGCCTTTTGAAGGCCACATGTCCAGCAGCGATGATTCAGGGATTCCTGCGAAGCTTCGTAAAGTGAAAGATGAGAAGCAGGACGCCGACTGTGCCCCTTGTGAACTGTGCGGTGCTCTGTTAACTGAGGAGGACAAGTCGGCCCACTACCTGTCCAACCACATGGGCCACATATGTGCCTGTGGACGGTGTGGCCAGGTGCTGATCAAAGGCCGGCAGCTCCAGGAGCACGCAGAACGCTGTGGAGAATCCCACGGCGGGGAGTCAGACTCTCATGGGGAGGACGAGGTGTCCCTGCTGGAGGAGCCGCAGGGGATGGAGGAGGGCCTGCTGGAGGCCGCTGACCTGGCCTGCCCTCACTGCGGCCTGCTGTTCCAGAACGAGAGCCTGGCGCTGGAACACGCCTTGTCCTGTCACGACCAGGAGCTGTTCCGCCCGGTGCTGCTGGAGGAGGGCGCAGAACCCGATCACCGCCGCAAACACTTCTGCAGCATCTGCGGCAAAGGCTTCTACCAGCGTTGCCACCTGCGGGAACACTACACCGTGCACACCAAGGAGAAGCAGTTCACCTGCCAGACCTGTGGGAAGCAGTTCCTGCGGGAGCGCCAGCTCAGGCTGCACACCGACATGCACAAGGGCATGGCGCGCTATGTATGCCCAGTCTGCGACCAGGGAACCTTCCTCAAACACGACCATGTCCGACACATGATCTCCCATCTCTCTGCCGGGGAAACCATCTGCCAGGTGTGTTTCCAGATCTTCCCCGGTGGAGAGCAGCTTGAGAAGCACATGGATGTCCACCTGTACATCTGCGGCGTCTGTGGAGAGAAGTTCCGCCTCCGTAAAGACATGAGGAGCCACTATAACTCCAAGCACACCAAGAGACTATAAGAAGGATCCAGACCGTCCTCTGCATTTATACTAGTTTGTTACTTAAAAAGCCATAAATGTGAGAACAAATGTATGCACTTGATCCCAAGAGACAACTTTTTAATCTGCACTTTTTAAGTATATGCATAACCTACATGGGCGTTCATACTGCGAGCAGCGGGGCTAGTGAATGGTCGCTGTTCCGACTCTGTATCGGTCTTAGCTGAGGTGTCATGACTTTGACGTGGCTCAGAAAAACAGCCAGGTTTAGAAACCGGTCTGGCTGTTGTCACTGGTGGAGTTGGACGCCCTTCATAGCTAACCAGCTAACTAGCTAATAAGTTGTACTTTATTGTTGAGAATATTTATAAAGAAGCTGGGGTTATACAGGTGATGTGATATTTAGATCATCTGGATTCAGTCTTTATGGTGACAGTGACACAGTAGAGAGGCACAGGATGGACTCCACCCCGGGCGGCTGAGGTCAGGAGTCTGTGTGGGACCAGGTGAGCCACCTGGGTCATGAAGCTGTAAAAAGAAAAACCCAAAGAAACAAAACTCACTGAAGGAGATGAACGATTCATGTCCAGTAGCTCATCTGTGAGTCAACAAATCGATCCAGCACTAGGATGTACCAAAGTCTCGATGGCAGTGGAGCAAGCTGGGTGGTCTCCCATCATGCCTTTCACGATCATGTTGCTCGCAGTGTGAACTCACAATGAAATGGCCAGTTCTCTCCAAAACAAACCCAGATTGGTGCATCCTAAGAGCTGCAGGGACTCACATCATGTATCTTCATGTGTCTTAAGACCTGGACCTGGACCTGGCAACTGGATGTGAAGACGCCCAGCTGACTTTGTTTTGGAGGGAACTGCCCGTGGAACAGGATGTCAGAGGACCGCGGAGCCTCAAGCTCCAGGTTGACCTTTTCTAGCTTTGATGTCCCAGAATACTAAAGTCTGAAGTTTTCATGTTGTCAGTCAGCACAGTCTGACCTTTGACCTCTGACCTTAACACACTGAGTCATTCTCCTTTTACACTCACTTGCTGTCCAACGTGCTCTGTGATTGGTGCCTTTACTGTAACAGTGGTGCAGACGAGCAGCAGTGTCTTTAACTG
>CM076665.1:21742520-21754969 GCA_038496675.1 Rachycentron canadum
GGGGGGGGGGGGGGGGGTAAAAGACAACACACCAACCAACAGGGAGGCTGTGCTTACAATAATAAAACTTGAGCAGAAATGGGTGCAGTAAATATACACACAGTGGAGTGGCTAAAAGGGATTGAGAGCTAGTTTACAAATACAAACACTTGGAGTGAGAGAGGCTGCAAATGCCAAAAGGACTCATCTCGTCTTTCATAGCTGAGTGGAGATGAGCAGTAATGACTGTAGCTGCTCACACAGCACCGTGCCAAGATGCCTCCAACCTCACAGAGATGAGCACAGATGTCCTCTAATGTGCAACAAGAGATGGGAACTGTTTCCTAAATTGGATACCTGTGACCAGGTCGAGCATACACACCAACGACACAAGAAGAATCAGACTTCCTTTACAACTTGCACGCACACTCTTTGTCTTCGTGGTCGGTTAACTGCAGTGAATCTGATTAAATTAGCTGCCAAAGTATTTCCTCTGTGATGCATTGCATAATGACTCCGAGTGCAGATTTCTTCCTTCAGGGCATTTAGCACCTTCACTGAGAGCGAGCTATTTCAAAGACTTCACCATGAATCATGCGATACATGAGTGGGCTCCGGTGATCAAAGGGAAGTCTTGTAATGTCATGTATCTGATTTTGGCAATGCTTAAGCACAATCATGGATATATTCTTAAGACATTATGTATAATCTGTTGTCATATGTCAACTCACGGTAAGTTAAACAAACTGACTTCCTTGTGTATAAGTGCAGTCTGCGGTCAAATCCTGCCTAGGCTTCTTTTAAAATGTAACTCATGAGTCTGAATAGTTGAAATGTTCATGGAAACAAATGAATAATATCCATGCAAGATGCTGTCACATTAAATATATCCCAGTTTCATATACGGATATATGTCATATATGTCATTTCATTTCAAAATATACTTTTATAACTTGATTTTTTGTTCAAATAAACTTTGAAAATGCGAAACAATTAGAATTTGACAACCAAATCATTTAGAACAGGAGAGAAATGGTGGTGTACGCCTCCACCAGCTGATAGTAATGACAGGTCATCACATCTAACTGGGACTCTGGATGTTAAGCATCATTTTAAGCACATCTGTTTAGCGTATTAGGAAAAAACATGACCTGTAATTACAGGGCAGTGTTACAGAGGCTCTCGCCGTCTCCTCAGAGGATGGAGAACAACTGGTGTCTTTCTGCCTTCAGCAGACCGCAGGCTTTTTGAAATCTGAGCCTGGTGGTGCAGTCAGAGCCGCAAGCCGACAGAGAGACAGACAGCGAGAGCTGCAGCGTGATGATAACGCAAGTTTGGATTTAGGCTTCAAGGAGATGAGGGGAAGATGTTGGAGAGAATCCATTTTTCTTCATCATGCTTCACCTACTTCTCCTTTAGTTTGGGAAGTCCTTCATTTCCCAGAATGCCTTGTGACAACAGTACGCAGCATGCATGGTCTTGTTTTACTCTGCCAGGTTTCTAGAGCACATGTCAAAAGAGTAGTAATAGAAAACCAAGAAAGATAAGAGTTTGTAGAAGAAATTACAAGGATTGAGCCTCTTGTATACATATATATACACACACACACATATATATATATATATGTGTGTGTGTATATATATATATATATATATATATATAAAATACATTTTATAAATAACATTATACAACAGTTCAGACCAAGTGATTTGATTGGACGAGAGGCTGATATACAACAGCATTGGGAGTTTGTTGCTTAGCAACAGTCCAGTTGTGTAACCATTTGTGTAAATGAACAGATCGAATCTGTTGTTGCTTGTTAACTAATATGGCGCCTACAACCTACGACCATATAAGGGCCTTCCTGTTTTCATCAATCAGGAAGTTTTTATCCAGCTTCAGATTCCTGAGACCAGATGAGTCCGACTCTGCTGGATTTACCCAACATCCCACTGCTCTCCCTGTGACATCATCAGCCTCATTACACACACATCAAATCTTCCTGTGTGTGTGTGTCTGTCTGTGTGTATATCTTTGTGTGTGTGTCTCTGTGTGTGTATCTTTGTGTGTGTGTGTGTGTATCTTTGTGTGTGTGTCTGTGTGTCTATCTTTGTGTGTGTGTGTGTGTCATTGTGTGTGTATTATTGTTTGTGTGTGTGTCTGTGTGTGTGTATCTTTGTGTGTGTGTGTATCTTTGTGTGTGTCCGTGTGTGTGTGTCATTGTGTGTGTTTCATTGTTTGTGTGTGTGTCTGTGTGTGTGTATCTTTGTGTGAGTGTGTATCTTTGTGTGTGTGTCTCTGTGTGTGTATCTTTGTGTGTGTGTGTTTCCGTGTGTGTGTCATTGTGTGTGTATTATTGTTTGTGTGTGTGTCATTGTGTGTGTATTATTGTTTGTATGTGTGTCTGTGTGTGTGTATCTTTGTGTGAGTGTGTATCTTTATGTTTCTGTGTGTGTATCTTTGTGTGCGTGTCTGTGTGTGTATCTTTGTGTGTGTGTGTGTCATTGTGTGTGTATCATTGTTTGTGTGTGTGTCATTGTGTGTGTATTATTGTTTGTGTGTGTGTCTGTGTGTGTATTATTGTTTGTGTGTGTGTCTGTGTGTGTGTATCTTTGTGTGTGTGTGTGTCCGTGTGTCATTGTGTGTGTATCATTGTTTGTGTCTGTATCTGTGTGTATTGTCTGTGTGTGTGTGTCGGTAGTGACGTCAGAAATGTTTTTTTAATTAAAATGATTTGATATTGAATTTATTACTTCCTGTTTAAGTGGACAAACGTCATCACAGCTTCAGTCTCTGATTCGTTTATTGAAACATTTATAGTAAAATAAAGTGAACTACAGAGAAAACAGCTGATCTGATCTGAAACAACTGATCAGTCCTGAAAAAATGAATTTTTATTCGGTTTAATTCAAACCTGTGTCTCAGTAATAATCCATCAGTCTCTTCTACTCCTCCATCCCGGACCCGGGAGAGTCCGCCTCCGTCCACCCCACATCCGTGTCCCGGCCCTCTGTGGCTCTGTGTGTCGGGAGGTTGGACGGATCCTCCGCGCTGGTCGGAGCCGGGGAGGTGAAGCGTTGTCCGGCCTGAGGGGGCTCGGTGGGTCCGGTGAGACGGTCCCGAGGGGAGACCTCCACAGACCCGGGTCCGCCTGCAGGTTCAGGAACAGCCGGGTTCACACTAGTCCGGTCCAGCTCCGTGTCCTCGGCCTCAGTGTCTTCATCAACATTAATACTAATAGATGCTTGGTTTGTGACGCCACCCTCACCAATTAAAGTGCTACTTTTATTACATGGAGTCTTATTGTGGTCAAGGCTGTGACGTCTAGCAGTGACACCATTACCTATATTTCCTGACTCGGTCCTGGAGGTTGTGGCTCTCGGTTCCCCGGTCCAGGTGAGTCCAGCTCCGGGTGTGGGTTTCCAGATGAGGCTGTAGTAAACGGCCAGGATGACGGCAGCCAGGGACACGGACAGGACGTAGACCACCACGGTGGCCAGTCTCACCCACTTCTTGTTGGCCTTGGCCACCAGCTTCGCCTTCTTCTCCCCGGTGAAGGTGGCCGGTTTCCCCCGCTCCGCCGGGCTGAATCCCGGGCTCCAGTTCCGCGGGTCCCGCATGGTGACCCGGTGGTCCCTGCTATGGTCGTGATCCGGGTCAGGACTGAACCGGGTCAGGTATGAACCGGGGACTGGACAGATCCAGACTGTGTGAGGTCACTCACAGCCTCCCGGTCCCTCCGTCATTCACATCTGGAGCCACAGCTGGAGCCACAGCTGGAGTCCTCCACAGGTTTATACTCAGACTGGGTCAAGTTCCACCCAGTCCACACGGACCGGAAGCTGACGTCTTCAAAGTAAAAGCATAACTAATAGAAGACGTGTTGGTCCGTGTTCCTGGGTGTTTGTAGCTTGTTGAATTACCTGCTTAGGTGCAGCAGAGAGACTCAGTGTGTTACCTGTCAGTCAGTGTAATCATGTGACCTGCAGTCAGGTGTGATAACCACAGGAGAACAAACCGACCAATCAGGGCTCAGGACACACTTAATGCTCAGTGATTTTATTTTTATTTATGACATCATGTAATAATCTCAGATTCACCTCTTTATGATAATCTGCTGCTGTTCCAAGACCATGACCTGGAACAGGAAATGACTCTCAGGGTCTAGTTACAGGGGACAACTTGATGCTCTCTGTGATGTTTGTTCCAGGATTTCCCAGGATGAGTTTGAAACATATCAGGACTGATGAAGATCAGATTAAATAATGAAAAGAACATTGTGGAGTGTTTGATTCAAAAACCTTGAACCTGAGGTTTGTAAAAATCTGATTTAACATTAAAGACTTGACTAACAATACTGAGCAATGATTAGTGATTAACACTACAACAACCAATAAAAATAATGATGATGATAAAATAACGTTGCTTTTCGTTTCAGCTGAGTTTGTCCAGTCTCAGGAACAGGAACAACTGTCAGTGGAAACAGAGCAGAAGTAAAAACCAGGTCAAACCAACCCCCTTGGACTCATTTACCTTATAACAAATGGTCTTATGTTTGGGTGATGAGGATGATGAAGACCAAGAGACATGGTGGAGAGCTTCAGTCAGAGCTCGTAGGTTGACCTTTAGCCTCATGGTGTTAGCACCACAGATGCTACATGAATGTGAGCTGAATGAGTGTGTGGTTGTACTCACCTGTGAAGTTGACTCTGCGCCTCCCTCACTCATCCAGGCCCTTCTTCGAGGATCCGTCCCTGGTTTTTGCCCTCATCTTGTTTACCTGTGACTCTGCGATGTCGGCTCTCTCCTCTGCCTCCTCTAGCTCATGCTGCAGTTTGCGCAGTTTGGCCATATTGGTGTTGGCTGCCTCCTCTGCCTCCTCAGCTGCATGTTTGTAGGACTTGACCTTCAGCTGCAGCTTGTCCACCAGGTCCTGCAGGCGGGCCATGTTCTTGCGGTCTTCCTCAGTCTGGTAGGTGAGCTCCTTGATGCGCCGTTCGTACTTGCGAACCCCTTTGACAGACTCGGTGCCTCTCCTCTGCTCTGCCTCCAGCTCGTTCTCTAGCTCTTTAATGCGATTCTCCAGTTTCTGGAGTTGCTTCCTGCCACCCTTCATGGCGATCTGTTCGGCCTCATCCAGACGGTGCTGCAGGTCTTTGATGGTCTGCTCCATGTTCTTCTTCATGCGCTCCAGATGGGCACTAGTGTCCTGCTCCTTTTTCAGCTCCTCAGCCATCATGGCTGCATCTGTGATCGCCTTCTTTGCCTTCTCCTCAGCATTGCGGTTCTCCTGTACGGCCTCCTCCATCTCATTCTGCAGGTGGACCAGGTCAGCTTCATGCTTCTTCTTCTGGTTGATCAAGCTGGTGTTCTGGGAATGCAAGAGTTGCATTCGCTCTGTTGCATCCGTGAGCTCCTGTTCGGCAAGCTTGCGACTTCTTTCCGTCTGCTCAAGGGCGGCCCTCACTTCCTCCAACTCAGCCTGGATCAGATTGTTTCGTCTTTCCAGGAGAGCGATGTTCTCTCTCAGGTCGTCGTTGCCATGCTGTGCGTCATCAAGCTGCAGCTGAGTGTCCTTCAGGAACACATGGAGGCTCTTGAGCTGTTTCTGGGCATCAGCTGCCTGCCTGTTAGCTTGGCTGAGCTGAATCTCCATTTCATTCAGGTCACCATCCATCTTCTTCTTGACTCTCAGGGCCTCATTGCGGCTCCTGGTCTCAGATTCCAGAGAGGACTGAAGAGACTCCAGCATGCGTTGGTAGTTTCTCTTGGCTTGCTCCATTTCCTCGTCCTTCTCTGCCACTTTCCGCTCCATGTCGACCTTCACTTGGTTGAACTCAAGTTGGGCTCGCAGGATCTTGCTCTCTTCATGCTCCAGGGAACCTTCTGCCTCCTCCAGCGCTGACTGAAGCTCAACCTTTTCTTGTTCAAGCTGCTTCCGGATCTTCTCCAGTTCATGGGTACTCCTGCCGCCCTCCCCCAGCTGGTCAGTGAGGTCAGAGATCTCCTCTTGGAGGTTTTTGTTCTCCCTCTTCATTGTCTCTAACTGATCTAGACACTCCTCGTAAGCATTTCTCAGTTTAAAGAGTTCAGTGCTCAGAGACCGAGCCTCCTTCTGGGAGGCCTCCAGCTCACACTGTGACTCCTCAAACTTCTGTTTCCACTCTGCCAAGATTTTGTCAAAGGCTCGTTGCTTCTTGTCCAGTGTTGCAGACGCTGCATTGGATCTGTCAAGGTCCAGCATCAGGTCTTCAATCTCATTTTGAAGACGGTGCTTGGTCTTATCAAGTGATGAACACTTTGCATTCACAGCCTCAATGGCCTCCTCTGCCTCTTGCAGCCTCTGAACCAGTTTCTTCTTTGCCTCCTCCAGCTCTTCTGTTCTCTGAATCCCATCAGTTTCATATTTTGTCCTCCACGCTGAGACCTCAGTGTTGGATTTGGACAGAGCTCTCTGCAGCTCAGCCTTGGCTTCCTGCTCTTCTTCAAACTGTTCTCGGAGCAGATCGCAGTCGTGACGAGCGGACTGTACAGTGTGGGCAAGGGCATTTTTCGCCTTGACTTCCTCCTCCAGCTGTCTGCGTAGATCTTCTACCTGCTGGTTGAACGAGTTTTTCCCTCTGGTGAGCTGTGATATCAGACACTCCTTCTCTTCCAGCTGACGCCCAAACTCACCGTTCTCAGTCAGCAGCTTGGCCCTCTGGGTGGTAAAGTCATTGATGGTTCGTTGAGCTTCCTCATATTTACTTTTGTATTCATTCATGTTGTCCTCCATTGTACGGCACATCTTCTCAATGTTTGACTTGGCCTTCACCACACTCTCCATATTAGAGGACAAGTCATCCAGCTCCAGCTTCAGCTCACTCTTTTCCTTCTCCAGCTTCTGCTTTACACGCTGCAGGTTATCAATCTGTTCTCCCAGTTCGGCAACGCTGTCAGCATGTTTCTTCCTCAGGGAGGCAGCGGTGGCCTCATGGTGGAGGGTGGATTCTTCCAGCTCCCTACGCAGCTTCTGGAATTCAGCATCTCTCTTCTTATTTAGCTCCACCTGAGCTGATGTTGCTCCACCTGCTTCCTCCAGACGTTCACTGATGTCCTCCAGCTCACGGGAAAGATCAGAGCGCTGCTTCTCAACTTTGGCTCGGGCTGCACGTTCAGCATCCAACTCCTCCTCCAGCTCCTCAATCCTCGCCTGGTTTTCTTTCAGCTTCTTCTGGAGCTGAACTGAAGCCACCTGCTCATCTTCAAGCCTTGAATTAATTTGAGAAACTTCAAAGTCTTTTTTCTTGAGTTTTTCCTCCAGTTGTTGTTTGTCATTTTCCAAGTCCATCAAACTCTCCTGGGTTAGCTTCAAGTCTCCTTCAAGCTTCCTCTTTGAGCGCTCAAGATCCATCCTGACTTTCTTCTCTTGCTCCAAAGAGCCTTCCAGATCATCCACCTGTTGTTCCAGCTTAACTTTAGCTTTGTTTAAACTGTTGGCTTTGTCCTCTTCACTCTGAAGGTCATCCAATGTCTGCTGATGAGCCTCCTGCAGTGCCTTCTTCTCTTTGGTCAGCTTCATGATGTTCTCATCCTGGGAGGCTATTTCCTCTGTCAGGTTTTTCACCTTATTCTCTGTGGCATGTTTCTCTTTCTCAACCTTGGCCAAGGTCAGCTCCAGGTCATCAATGTCTTTCTTCAGCTCGGAGCATTCATCCTCAAGCTTGCGTTTCTTTGCTGTGAGATCTGCATTCAGCTCCTCTTCATCTTCAAGTCTTTCTGTCATCTCTTTCAGTTTTGCCTCCAGTTGAATCTTGCTCTTTATGAGTTGCTCACATCGTTCTTCAGCGTCTGTCAGAGTGTCCTGTTCAGACTGTATTTGCAGAGTCAGATCGTTCTTCTCTTGGAGAAGAGTCACTATTTTCTCCTCCTGTTCTTTTCGTCTTGCCTCTGATTTCTCTAGAGCTTCTTTCAGCTTGTTGAACTCATCCTTCATGTTGGCTATCTCTTTCTCAGACTCAGCACTCTTCAGCAGGGGTTTGATCTTGAAGAAGAGCTTCATCCAGGGCCAGTTCTTCACCCCCAGGAAAGAGCGAAGGTTCCACTGGATTACCATCAGAGCATCTCTACGTTCCACCATCTTGGCAAACTGTGCCCTCATGAGGAGTGCCCGGGCATTAGCCTGGATCCTGGTGATGATGCGAGAGAGTTGCTCATCTCGCATCTCTTCCAGTGTTCCCAGCAGGCCAGCCTTAAAAAAAACCTTTGTGTGGCCAAACTTGTACTGAGTGTGGTCAATGTCCAGTGATCCCAGCAACTTTTCAGCACTTTTCTTACAGTCAATGAACTGACCCTCAGGGATGGCAGAGGCATTCAGGATCCTGTATCGCTGTTTGAAATCTCCATAGAGGACCCTGTTTGGGAAACCCTTTCTGCAGATTCTGATGCCTTCCAGGACACCGTTACAGCGCAGCTGATGCATGACGAGACAATTGTCCATGACTCCTGGAGTTTTCCTCTCATTAGGAATCAGACAACGGACAAAGTGGGGATGTGTGGTCTTCAGGTTGGTCATCAGCTTGTTCAGGTTTTCCCTGTGAAGTGCAGAGACCGTCTGGAATGAAGAGCCTTTCTTCTTAGCTCCTTTGCCACTTCCCTTATCACTGCTATCAGCTCCTGAATAACTTGAAAACAGCAGACTGAGGAGCTTCAGAGAGGATTTCTGGTAAAGACCAACCACAGTTTCATTCAGTGGGTCTTTGTTTTTGACCAGCCAGCCGCTGATGTTGTAGTCCACAGTACCAGCATAGTGAACCAGGGCAAAATGAGCCTCTGATTTCCCCTTTGCTGCCCTCGGCTTTTCAAACATCTTGTTCTTCCCCAGGTGATTATCATAGAGCTTGGACTTGAAGGTCTGGTCACTGGCTTTAGGAAACATGCATTCTTCCTCCAGAATTGACAGGATCCCCAGCGGCTTCTCAATGAGGTCGATGCAAGCTTGTAAGTCCATCCCAAAGTCGATGAACTCCCAGTCAATGCCTTCTTTTTTGTACTCCTCCTGCTCCAGAACAAACATGTGATGGTTGAAAAACTGTTGCAGTTTCTCATTGGTGTAGTTGATGCACAGTTGCTCGAAGGTGTTGAAATCAAAGATCTCAAATCCAGCAATGTCCAGGACTCCTATGAAGTACTGACGGTGCTGTTTTGTGTCCAAGGATTGGTTAATTCTCACCACCATCCAGTTAAACATCTTTTCATACACTGACTTAGCCAGAGCACCAATGGCATAGTAGACTTGGTCCACACTTTGGCCTTTGGTTACATATTCGTTTCCTACCTTGACTCTTGGGTGGCAAAGGCCTTTGATGAGGTCAGCGGAGTTCAGCCCCATTAGGTAAGCTGATTTATCAGCGGCCTCAGTCCCATCAGGTTCGCCCTGCTCCTCACGCTGCTTCTGTTTGAACTTCATGTTGCCATAGTGCATGATGGCGCCAGTCAGTTTATAGACGGCCATCTTCTCCTCTGCAGTGAAGCCGAGCACATCGAAGGCACTGTCAGTGGCCATTAGCTCCTCCAAGTCATTGATAGAGGCAACCGTCACCTCTCCTTGGGAGATGTAGGAGTAGTCATACGGGTTGTTGGTGATCAGCAGCATGTCCAGCAGTTCTGGTTTCTGATTGGACAGGATCTGGTAGAAGATGTGGTAGTTCCTCTCTGCCTTGAGCTGAAATGTGACACGTGATTTCTCCAGCAGGTACGTCTCGATATCAGCAGATGACAGTTTGCCGCTTGTGCCAAAGTGAATTCGAATGAATTTTCCAAAACGAGACGAGTTGTCATTTCTCAATGTTTTGGCATTGCCAAAGGCCTCCAGTGCAGGGTTTGCCTGGATGATTTGATCCTCCAGTGTCCCCTTGTTGGCATCTTTTTTGCCTCCACCACCCACAGCAGCAATGCTAGCAAAGTACTGGATGACCCTCTTAGTGTTCACAGTCTTTCCTGCTCCGGATTCTCCGGTGATGAGGACAGACTGGTTCTCTCTGTCAGTCAGCATGTACTGGTAAGCATTGTCAGAGATGGAGAAGATATGAGGGGGGGCCTCACTTCTCTTCTTTCCCCTGTAGGCTGCCACCACCTCAGCGTCGTAGACAGGAAGCCACTTGTAGGGGTTGACGGTGACACAGAAGAGCCCGGAGTAGGTGTAGATCATCCAGGCAGCGTAACGCTCTTTGAGGTTAAACAGCACGGCGGGCTCATGGAGGAAAGTGAACATTGCCATGTCTTCAATTTTATCGAATTTCGGCGGATTCTGGGGGTGAACATCAGACTCCTTCACAGTTACCGTTGTTCCATCATCCTTCTTGACGTTTACCATCCCTCCATCTTTGCTCTGAATCTGTCCCTTCACATACTCTACCTTATCATCAACCACGAAACATTCAGTCTTGATATCAAAGGGTCTGGTCTGAGCCTCCAGGCGCTCCTTCTCTGACTTCCTCAGGTAAGGAGCAGCCTTCCCGAACTCGGCCATCAGAGTGTCACCCATGGTTGAGGGCAGGGGTCTTCAGCAGCCGGAACAGAGAGGTACAGAGATGAGTCCTTTCCCTGGAGAATCTGACAAAGAACTGCAGACTCTTCACTGCAGGCAGGTTTTTATGAAGGAGTGCCGAGGACCAGACTAGGAGACGACCACTGAAAAGTCTAAATTTGTCCTGGAACGTAAAAGCACCACAGGGGCAGATTCTGGACCTTTGGCTGTTAAAGTCCATTTTAGGAGAAGCAGAGATTCACTGCTTATCTGGGCACTGATAAAGAGCCCTGACACCTCTTCATTTATAGACTCCAGCTGTAACAGGAACAGGCTTGGACAAGAAAACATTCACTTAAGCTCAACTTTCATGTTTCCTCTTATATCTTCAAAAACATTTTGACTGATCAAGTTTTGATTCACTTGAAGGTTAAATTTCAAAAACACACAATCAACAGTTGTAGATAATAACTAAAAATTATCAAACATTTACTCTGATTGGAGTTGAAGTTGTTCTTGAATCAAGAACAATGTGAAGTTTGTAAATTGTCAGGTCTCCAGCTGTGACATCAACAAACCAGGTCTGATCCGGATTTTGGTTGATGGAGCCAACATTGAGAATATTTCAAGCTGGTCTTTGTCTTTGGTCTAAATGTTGTGTCTCACTCAGACCTGAGGACTGAAGTGATCTGGTCTCTTTATCTGTGACAGTCTGGACTCGTCAGCTCTCAGCCTCCAAATAAACCACAGACCCTTGAGTCGGGGTCTTTATCTGCCGGGGAGAGATAAACACTTGAATTATTCTCAGTCCAGAGACTAAATTCAGCTGAAATGACTTTATCTATATTTTTTATTTATTTATTACAACTAAATCTTGAAGTGATTAATTTCATGTAGCTTTAGAAATAAAATGAACCTACATTTTTAAAGTTAAGCCTTTAGTTCAGCAGCCAGGACCTGGTCCTCACAAAGGACCTGGACCTAAGACAATGATTTAAAATCAACTGCAGGGTGAATGTGTGTGTGTGTGTGTGTGTGTGTGTGTGTGTGTGTGTGTGTGTGTGTGTGTGTGTGTGTGTGTGTGTGTGTGTGTTTAGAGGGCGTGTGAGGACTGTGAGCAGGATGCGTTTTGTCTGTTGACTCTGCTCAGGTATTTGTTTTAAGCTGCTGTGTGAGTTGGACGAGTGGAGTCACGTTTAGAGAAAACGTGACTTTCCAAGTTAAAGGTCATGTTGTTATCTGTGTTTAATTTTATATGTTTATTGTGTTATTTTTGTTGTTGGTATAATAAATGACATTTTTATTTAAATTCTGCTATGATCAAAGAAATAAAGTTCCATGTTCTAAGTTCTACAACATTTTAATTACAGATGAAAAAAATTTCTTTCATGGAAAGAATCTAAAGAAAATATATTTAAGGGTGAAATCATTTCAGTTTAGTTAAAATATCCAATTGATGAATTTAATTTAAAATAATTTAATGAACTAATATGAAAATAAATAATCAGACTGATGTTTAAGCTTCAGCCTTAAAAACTTTTCATGATTAAGTTTTAATTTCTATCCTAAAATCACATAATACTTTATTTAACTCAGAGTTCTTAGAAAAGAATTAAAGACAAAGAGCTATTTGTCACTGATCATCATCAAAAAAACTGTTAAGGATGACTTTTATCTATGGATGTCTCACTCCTCCCCTTTTTTATCAGGGGGTGACAAATTGTGTAGAGCTGCTATTGGCTGATTAATCAATTAGTTGATCAAGAGGAAATTAATCACCAACTGGTCTCACAATCAATAAATAAATCATCAATCAATAAATAAAGTAATTGAACGTTTAAGTTTTATAGCAGCTTAACAAAATATGTTCCAAGTTAGCGATCACTCAATTTATTGACCAACTAATCAACCAACCAACCAATCAACCAACCAATCAATCCCCCACCCCCCACCCCCCCCCACC
>CM076665.1:21764881-21784979 GCA_038496675.1 Rachycentron canadum
TTCATCATTACTGCTCCAAAGAATGAGCAGAACTCAGATCAGATAAAGAGAGAAACTTCAAATCAGCTCTAGAACAACACAAACACATGTGTGGAACTTTCTGTGTTGAAGTTTTCTTTGGTTATTCTGGTTTTTATCTTTGTTTTTGTGAAAAAGGGTTAATTTAATCTTTATTTAAATAGGTTCTGATGAACATCACGAACATGTTAAAGCTCCTGAATCCCATTTGACAAATGTGACTGTCTCCTGGACTTCCTAAAGATGGTCCTACCCTGAGGTCATAGGAGGAGTGTGGCCTTATGGGAGTTTGTCTTGAGGACGACAGCAGGTCAGGCAGGTGATTGACAGCTGGTTCCAGTCTCAGGTGAGCTCTGCTGGTCTCCACAGTTTGCAGGTTGTAGTGACAGGAAGTTGGCCTCTGTCGTAGCCCCGCCTCCTCACTGTGGGCATACTGACTACCTGCTCCACCTGTTCTCTGGGATGCAGGGGGCGTGGCTTCACACCCCACCTGGCGGTGGGACTTTACCCTGTGCAGAACTCTGTTCAGTTTGGGGCTGCTGGTCTTGTCACAGACCTGACGGATCCGGTCCTGCCAGTAGGTTGACCTCCTATCACTCTTCCCGCCATCTCCATGATTGAGCTGCTCATACTGATACTGGTCCTCCACCATTTCTCTCAGCCGACCCAGTGACCGAGCGCGTCTCCGTGCCGATGGGCTGCTGCGGCGCAGAGAGTTGGAGCTGGACACGGACAGATGACTCATCTCAGAGATCACATGACTGATGTAGTCGCCATGGCCAACGGAGCTGCCGCGAACAATCGTCTGCAGGAGAGATTTCATCACCAGATGATTCAGAGGTCAGAGGTCAACAAGTGAATTCAAGAAAACTGAAGGTTAAAGGTTTGAAATGTTCAGGTTCATGGGGACAAACAATAAACACCATTTTTATTGTCAAAAACAAGTCAGGGGTCAGAGGTCACAGTTCGCAGGTCAGAGCTGAGGGGTCAGGTGGTCACAAATCAAAGATCAGGTTAATGACTGCTTGTGTTTTACAGGTGAAGTCCTAAAGGCTACCCCCCCCCCACCACACACACACACACACACACACACACACACACACACACACCCTCTGACCTTCCTTGGCCCAAGCTCGACCTCAGTGATCCTGGAGGGGTCCACCAGGGGGCGTGGCCTCCTCAGTGTGTCAATCACACTCTGCCACTGTGACGGAAGGCCCACATAGTGTCCTGTGACGGCGTTGAACGACGTGTGGACACGGTGCTGGAAGTCCTGTGGAGCCGAGATCTCAGGCCTGAGCTTCTTCCTGCGACGGAACATCGTCACAGCAACGCAGCAATGGCCGCTCAAATCAGACACACACAAACATCAAGGTACCTGCTGAACACACACACACACACACACACACACACACACACACACACACAGGGTGTCAGCCTCTTGATCAATACTAAATCTATTTGATTTCTAATCAATGTGTATAAACCTGTTGAAGTCTGTGGTCCTCAGACCGTGCCCCTATAAACCTGTTGAAGTCAGTGGTCCTCAGACCGTGTCCTCATAAACCTGTTGAAGTCAGTGGTCCTCAGACTGTGTCCCCATAAACCTGTTGAAGTCAGTGGTCCTCAGACTGTGTCCCCATAAACCTGTTGAAGTCAGTGGTCCTCAGACCGTGTCCTCATAAACCTGCTGAAGTCTGTGGTCCTCAGACTGGTGCTAAAGAGGATCATGGTGGACTGATGTGGATCCAGACTGAGGCTGTGACACAGGAACAGAAATTATACTGTTGTATTTCCACAACCTTCCTCTCACAACAACGTAGTGTGTGTGTAGAGTAAGGGTGTGACACCTACATGATCAGACAGCTCCACAGTGAGTCCGCAGTTTGACTGTAAACCAGCAGAGTCATCCAGCTGGAACCAACCGAGTCATAGTCTGGACCCACCTCAGTTGATCTGGATCAGACTACAAAGTGGTCTGATGCAGTTTCGGTCTGGGGCCAGATTGTTGGTCCAGCAGGGATCTGGTCTTGGGTCAGACATGTTAGTCCTTTGATTGCAGACTGAGCTCACTGCGCTCTTATTTTGAAATCCATGACCCATGTTAGTTTGATTGGCTGAGAGCTGATCATGTGACTCACTGAGCATTTTATTAGGAACACATGTTGAGTCATATAATTATCTAGTCAGCTAATCACGTGACAGCAGCAGGTATAAGGGAGGAGCCACAGTTACTCAGAGACTATGTCACATGACTGTTTCTGGTCAGATGTCAGAGGTCAGATAACCACTCTGAACAGTCAACAACATGTCAACCTGCAACAGCAGAGACCACGTCAGGTTCCACTTCCTGTCACCAAGACCAGAGACCTGAGGCTGCAGAGGACTCACCAGCACTGGACCAGTGAAGACCTGGACCTGGATCAGACCAGACAGCCCTGGTCTTAGTCTGACCATGTCCATCCTTCATCTACTTCCTGTAAGATAATGGTCTCATCAGCATCACACTGAGTCCAGTTCAGGCCCCAGAACTGAATCACACAACAGGGTGGAGGACACACAACTGAGGACACACAACTGGGAAGAGGACATATCTAGGTCCCTCAGATCAGTTACACTTTCACACCAAACCCTCCATTCATACAGATCAGCTTACACAGACACACACACACACACAACGGTACCAAAAAAAGTGTAACTTTAACACTGAGGTCAGTCAGGTTCTGTGGAACCACAGACTGTTAAATCAGAACAAGTTTGGAACTAGTTGAACCTAGTATGTTCGGAAAGAACACCACTTATTTAGTTTTAGTGTTCCACGTAGAGAACCGTAAATAACAGTTCTACAGCCTGGTGCGATGGAAAACCATCCACAGGTTCCTTTACATCCAGGTCAAAATTGCTGCATTCTTAAAAATCAGTACAAGAACATAAGTGAGTCCTGAAAATGGTTATGTTCTGGTTCAAGCCTCAAGAACCATTTCCTTGAGGTTTGAATTATAATGGTTCTATATAGAACCCTATTTACCTGGTGCTTCAGGTTTTAATGATGTTCTGTAAAAGACAAAAAGGAACCTTTTTTAATTATATATATATTTTCAAACTGGTTCTGTTGAAGCTAAAAGAACCTTTTTATGAAGAACAGTCTATTAAATTGTTTTATTAAAATGTTTCATCTCTGTTTTCAGTGTTCTTCACTGTTCCATAAGGGTTCTACAGTCTGGTAATGTAGAAGGTTGGTTTCTACAGACACCGTTATCTAGAACAAGTTACATAAGCTCTGTGTGGTAGAGTAGGGACACTGTAAATAGGCTCTTCATAGGTTCTTTACAGGTATGGAACAAAGCTCAGGTTTTACGTTCTACTGAGAACTTAACTGTTGTGTACCATCAGCTGTGCACCACCACTACAGGTTCTACTCAACACGGTGAAAAGTGCTGACACACTGACCTGGTCGGCTGAGTCCAGGTGAGTCCAGGTGAGTCCGGTTTCTGCTCTCTTTCTAAGACACTGACTCTCTCGCTGCCGTTTTTTCTCCTCCCCCTCTTTACCTCTCTCTCCCTCCCCCACCTCACTCGTCCCTGTCTCACCTTGTTACAGGTATGGAGGAAAAAGGAGGTGTGGGCGGAGTTTAGTATTACTGACAGTTGGTGGCTCCTCTCAAATTCTAACAAGCTTTATCGACACAAGTATAGCTCAGATCAGAATCACAGCCTTAACTTCTGACTCAAACTCTACAAGTGAAGGTGTGAAGTCACGCACTCCTCTCTGACAGCAGTTCTCTCTCTCTGCAGGCTGCAACACGCCTCACTCTCCCCTCAGGCAGTCTGACTCCAGTTTAACATCATGAACAACAGCTTCAGCTTCAGAGAGTTAAACATCCAGATAAACTCAAGGTTTAACACTTTAAAATAAACTTGCTGCTGTGAGAACACAGACTGTCTATAAAACGGGACCATTTCTGGACCTCTTGTATGGGAACAAGTCACCAGGAAAGTTTCTAACATTAATTAATCTGATCACTAAACATATAATGATCAAACCCTAATCATGATCAGCAGCTCAGGACACTTCCTGTTCACACTGCCCTCTGCTGGTCAAAGTTCAAACTTCATCTTCCTGTCCTGTGTTCATGTCACAACCATCTGCTTTTTTAAAGACTGTCCTTTATCTTCATGTAGAGCTGGATGAACCACAGAACAAGATCCTAGAAAACAGCTCCTTTATTTATTTAGATGTGAACACACAGACATGAGGACTAACGAGCAGACACAGTGACCAGCTGACATTTTACTGGTAAAGTGTTGACAGCTGCTCCCTCAGCTCCGACAGGATGGATGACGACGAGCGGCCGCTGGCGTTCAGGAGCGACCGGAAAAAGCTCCTCCACATCCTGGAGAACATGTTGCTGCAAAGAGGAAGGGTTAATACACACATTAAAATGAACCCGGTTTAACAGCAGCCCTGTTTAACCTGTGAAATGTGAAGCATCATGACATGTAACGTGTAAAGAAGGTACCAGTACCAGGTTTTGTCTCCACTGAACTGCTCTGCTGTCCAGCCAGCCCCATCTCTCACCAGGAGCATCTTGCTGTTGGTCAAGAGGAGGTGAACAGTTTCAGCCACGCCCACCAGGTCCAGCTGAAAGGCAGGGAGGGGAGGGAAGGGAGGGGCGGGGGAAGCAGTCAGTATCCACCAATCCCAGTGAATGAGGCAGTCAACAGGAGTGTGTGAGCTGGTACCAGCTGTGGCGGCGCAGTCGGCTCCAGGAGACCCAGTCTAATGTACGTCTGAGCTGAGGGGAGCTGCTGGACTGAGGTGACATCCTGCTGGAGGTCCAGGTCCACCGAGAAAGACCAGTCCACTGGGAAGACCCACTCAGGATTCATGAATCCTCTAGAGAACCACAACCAAACAAATCAATCAATGGCAACAGAGTCACATGACCCCCACCCGCCAGGTGCCAGGTGACCTACCCATGAGAACAGGTGAGGGTGCTCGGCTGCAGCGCTGCATGGACCAGCCCACAGGAATGCAGCTGTGAGACCAGCTGCAGAAGACCCACAGCTTTATGACTAACTGAGACCTCATTGGAAACACACTCTGTCAGCTCCTGAGAGACACACACACAGTTATCACTCTTTATTGAGTCCCTTACCTGGACATCTGCACCCTCTAGAACCTGGTCCTTATTAATCTTGAACCAAATCCCACCAACTCCATCTTTAATAGTCCCCAGAGTATCAGTCTGGAGTCAGGTGTGTGTCCTCACAGAATAGGGTCAGATCCTCAGTATTTGAACAAACTGTATCTGTCAGTGTTTTCAGTCTTGTGTTTGTGGGGACCTGAATGGGAAGTGACTCACTGTGAACATGTGATCAGGAAGACTGGTGTAGATGGTGATACAGCCGTCCAGGAACAGGAAACAGCTGATCAGAGGAAGACTGTTGGTGGCAGTGGACGAGCTCTTCTTCAGACGGTTAAACTGATGAAGATCCCAGGGAACACGACAGTTGTCCACCTGCAGGTGAACACAGGAAACCAAATTTGCCATGGAAACCATGGTGTCAGGTCACTGCTGGTCTCCGCTGTATGTACATTAGACCAAAGAAACCACATCCTGCATTCACATGAACACACAGTTTGATTTAACTGGGAAAACTAAATCAGCGAAAAAGCTGCGCAACTGCAGAAACTCAAAACAGGAAGTTACATCCAAAGTAAGTCCAACATCTACACCAACACCAAGGTTAGTACTAAGGCTTACTAATGTGTGATCACTATGGACTGCTAATGGTGGTGTCAAATGTGCAGCTTCACCTTGATGAGCACACAGTCGTCCTCTGTAGCTCCGTTATAGATGGAGAACCTTCCTCCGTCCACAACTCTGGAGTAGATACGATACACTTTGCCCCCTGGTGGACACAACACAGACTGAACCAACAATCTACTAATGACCCACATGAGAGCTTCACTCTGATCAACCAACACAGTTCAGAACATCTGACAGAACACTGTCAGTTTAGAAAACATCCTTTGACAGAACCCTGTTTGTGCGGAGGTGGAGAACATGACCTGCAGGTTCCCCAGACAACAATCACATGATATAGGATCAGCGTTTCCAGAGGTCCTACCCAGCTGCAGACAGTTGCACACTGGTGGGAGGGGCTGGGACTCGCAGTGAAAACCTGGAGAGGAAGTGACATCATAGCAGTCCAACAGCTGCCACCGAACATCTAGGTCACATGGATTCATGGCACCGCTTACAGGTCCTGAGGAAGATCATCAACAGGGAGTGAGGCCACAAGTGGAGCTGCAGGTCACATGATTACTGTGTCACCTGCTGTTCCACTTACTTTGATTCAAGGCTCTAGAACAGAACCCAGGCCACTTACCAGCTGACAGAGCACACCCCATCTCCTGGTCCTGGTCCTGGTCCTGGTCCTCTCCCAGTGAGGTCAGAGAGGAGGCCTCCACACTGGTTTCCTCTATGGGACTCAGATTGTTGGTGGCTTTAGAGAGTGGTTTCTGAGGGACTAGGGGTGGGTGGGTCTGCAGGTCTTTAGTGGTCCCTCTGTGATCTGACCACAGACACACAGTCAGAACCTTCATCATCATCATCATCATCAGCTGATACCTGCAGACAACTCACCTTCAGGAGCTGAACCCAGGGTCTGACTCTGGACCACGGTCTGCAGAGGAGGCAGAGCTCAGCAAAGACAGACACACAACACTGCAGACACACACTTAGAGAGAAGATGGTGTGTTCAGTGTTTCAGAGCTTCTGGCTCTAAAGGAACAAACCTGAGGGAGTCGAGCAGCAGAGTCGTCACCTGAGAGAAAACACAGGGGACGAGTCTTTAATTAACCATGTCATTCATTAACATCACTAATTAACAAACCAAGGTTCTTAACAACGTAAACTCAATTTTGAAATTTTTTTTAATGAACCAGGTCTCAGAGTCTCCTGGTCCAGGTCTCACAGACTCACCTGGTCTAGCTCTTACAGACTCATCTGGTCCAGGTCTCAGAGAGTCCCCTGGTGGAGGACAGTGGACCCTCAGACAGAGTCCTCTCTCGTCAGGACCCAGGAAAACATCGTCCAGCAACTCAGAGTCTCTGATTGGTCAGAAACACATTGTGAGTTTGGTCACAGCTGCACAGCTCCAACCATCAGTGTGTACCTGTGTTTATTACCCAGAAGGCCGTGCAGTAGCAGACTGGGACTCATCATAGATCTGGAAGGAGGAGGCTGCGGCTGAAGGTGAACCAGAGTCTCTGGTCTGAGAGCACGGGGCTTCATGACCCACCTGCAGGGAGAGGGCTCAGTCTGTAGTACCAATACAGTATTGCAGTACTGTAGTACTGCAGTAGTAGTAGTACCTGTGACATCCTCAGCAGTAACAGTCTCTTCTTCTCCTCCAGCTCTTGACTCAGCTGCTGCTTCACCTCCTTCAGGTATCTCAGTCTCTCTGTAGGAAACAATCAGTGAAAGGTCAGCGAACGCCTCGGTCAGTCCTCAGGTCAGCGAACGCCTCGGTCAGTCCTCAAGTCAGCGAACGCCTCGGTCAGTCCTCAAGTCAGCAAACGCCTCGGTCAGTCCTCAAGTCAGCAAACGCCTCGGTCAGTCCTCAAGTCAGCAAACGCCTTGGTCATCCTCTCAGGTCAGCAAACACCTCGGTCAGTCCTCAAGTCAGCAAACGCCTCGATCAGTCCTCAGGTCAGTGAACACACCATCCATCTCGCTCTGTCTCTGTTGGAAGTATCTCTCAGCTCGGAGCTCCTCAAACGTGAACTCTTCTCCTCCTCTCATCAGCAGCTCTTTGCAGTACGCGCTCTGTACGTGTGTCTCGCTCTGATAGGCCGACCTGCAGCCCATCAGGAAACACGTGCAGGAGTAAGTTTCATGAGTGTGATAAATGAAGTCTGATTTTGCAGTGACGTTGGTCATCACTTACTGTGTGAACACAGACGATCCCACCTGCATCACCTCTGCCATGGCTGCACCTGGATGTGACCGACCAATCACAGCCCAGCACTCAGTCTGAACAATCACAGATCGATTCCCTGATTAATCATGAACGTCGTGAATCATCCCACGCACATTAACTCACTCGTGACTCAAACCTGGTTCAACTCGACCCACTAAAACCAGGTTTGAGTCTCAGCGGGTCTGTGGCGGGTTAAAACCTTACAGACCGGTTTGTGTCTGAGCCGGACTAAAGGCGGGATCACCAAGTGTCATATAAACTGTCTAAACCGGTTTCATTCAGAACAACAGGTTCAAATTCAACTGACGGAGTCTGGTTAACGCCATTTAACTTCCAGTTACATCCAGTTTAACTGGGTTTAACTGGTCGATGTGACCCCGGGTCCCGGGTCAGCTGACGCCTTTAAAACTCCCGCCGCTTCATCAAAACACGAATTAACAGGTAAAAATGCCGTTTTCTCACCTGATTGTTGCCACCGGTTCAAACGAAGCTTCGTCAGAGCTGCGCGGTTTAAACTGTCTGCGCGAGCTCTGATTGGACGATTGGATGAAAACATTCAGACGTCACTTCCGTCAGCACACCGCCCCCGCTGGTCGGAGTGTGAACTGCACTGACAACAAACTAAACACGTTAACAAATCAACTTGAATTGATGTAGAAGAAACCTGCTGCTGTGTCGTCATCATGTACTTGACACGTTGTGGGCTCACGTGTTGTTTTGGTCTACGGGTGGAGCTCAACTGGAGCTTAAATCAGCCCTTTTCCCTCAGTGGTCTGGTTGGTGCTCAGCAGCTCACTGGTCTGATCCAGTGTCATAGTTCTGGACTAAGTTTGCGTGTCTCCTTAGCAACGGGCCACAGGGCTTATGGGTAGTGTAGTGTCGGTCATGTTTGTTGTAGGTGGACTGAGGAGCAGGGCAGGAACTCTTCTCTTTACCTGAAGATCAGCACCTGATTCATTATTAACCTCTATCTGAGCTCAGATGGTGTCACTTCACTGTCAGTCAGGATTTATCAGTTTATCCTTCTCTGTCCCTTCTGTCTGACCCCTCCCCCGTCGTTCTGACCACTCCTCCTTCTCAGAAGGACACAAACTCCACTCCTACTGAGCTGTCACTTTATATTTAGTGAAAACACAATTACACATTATAAAAAACAATAATACACAGTAACACACAATATTACACAATAACACAGCGGCACATCAAAGTGTAATAATCAACCAGATGAAAAAAAATTCACATTAAAATAGTCAGTGAAACAACAAACTTCATTTTATTATTTTGTTATACTTTTATTTTGAAATTTCCTGTGAATCTGACCAAACATACCTGATGGGACAGGGCGGTGTCTCCACCTCTTTCCGGTGTGGGACACCTGAGTGACGTCAGAGTAATTGGGCTTTCAGGTCTGCTTCTCTTCCTGTTGTGTGAGGAGAGACACACCTGAACAGGTGAGAGCTTTAAACCGACGCGTTCGACCTTTTCACGGTTTAACGGCGGAAGAGGAAAACGCTTCGTTTCTTCAGTTGACGCTGAAACTGTCAGAGTGGAGCGGCGAGACGCGTCAAGACGCGGTAAACTCTGCTCTTCCTCATACATTCACACTGACTGCAGCTGGAAATGCCTCCATCCTCCTCTTCCTCCCTCCTCTTCCTCCTCCTTCTCCCGCTGCTGCGGTGCGGCAGTGCGGCAGAGGAGGCGGACTGCAGCGGCACTTTCCGCCCCGGTCAGGAAGACTTCGTGCTGGACGCGGAGGACGCGGTGAGGGAGGGAGCGGTTCTGCTGGCCACTGCGCACGTGCGCTCCCCGGAGGCCTGTGAGCGCCAGTGCTGCGGGAATCCGCGCTGCAACCTGGCGCTGGTGGAACCGCGCGAAACCCGAGCGGCAGAAAACGACACAGATTCAGACACGCGCACCTGCGTCCTGTTCAGCTGCGTCCACAGAAACCGCTTCGTGTGCAGGTTCGTGAACCAGATCGGATACCGGAGCTACGTCAGAGAGTCTGTGTTCCGGAAACACCTGGAGGGGCCGCAAGAACCAGGTGAGCCCGCACCTGGAGCTGTAATGATCAATATCAACAAATAATCACCCGATCAATACTGGAGGGAGAGGTTACAGCTGAACAGCTGAGGTCACACAGGGTGATCACACAGGGGTTGGTGTGACGTCATACAGCACAGTTAGTGATGTCATACAGGTGTCTGATCACAGCTGATTCAGCAGGTGTTGCTGGGACAGTCTGAGACATGGAGACAGGATAAAAAAAACAGGCTGCCATGGAAATATGAAACTGAATAAATGATGAAATAAGCATCCTTCTCTGTGACAACACTGTCTCCAGGTGAACCCATTGCCATCGCTGGTCATGATGTTGTTGTTCAGCCCGGGAAGACCGTGACCTTGAACGGGACAGAGAGCGTGCCCCTTGGCGACGCCCACATCACCGACTACCGCTGGAGTCAGCTGAGCGGAGACCCCAGCGTCAGGATGGAGGTAAAACCTGCTGAGTCACAAGGGGAGGGGTTAACACGGGTAGACCAATGGGATATGAGCTAGAGCAAAACAGGGAGTCTAACAAATGGGGTACATACTGTTTACAGTCAGTGTAGCAGTATTCATGTGTCAAACTCCACTAAAACTTCACCTTGTTCTTTAATAAAAACAGGCCTGAACTGTTGCTGTGTCCAGGTGATTCCTTTTAAAATGAGTTATCGAATGTGATTCTGCAGAAGACGGCTCTACCTGACCAGGTGCAGCTCTCTAACCTGCAGGCAGGCTCATACGTCTTCCAGCTGACCGTCACCGACTCCAACCACCAGTCAGGTGCCACCAAGGTCACCGTCCTCGTCCTCAGCCCAGAGCTGTCCAGCTGTGAGTGCTCATGGGAAATGTAGTCCACTGTTTGTTCCTCCAAACGCCAATGCTAAATGCCACACTACTGTGGACAAAAGTATGTGGACAGTGATTCAGACTTTGCTGATCAGTTAGAGACAAAAACAGAGTCAATGTTTTTGTTTTCACCTGAGGATCTACACCTGAGTCAAACTGGTCAGACTAGTACACACACACACACACACACACACACACACACACAGACACACACAGACAAAGAGGTTTTAAAACTGTTGAGTAACTGCTGTGTTACCCTAGTAACCAGAGTGTCGAAACAGTTGACACTCCCTTTAAAGTAGCACCATAACACACACACACACACACACACACACGCACCCTGTGCTGTGGTTAATGTTTACATCATCAGGTGTGTTTCTAACTCCGTTCTCTACTTGTGGTTCCTCCATGTTCCTGTGTCAGCGTTCTGTTTGGCTCCAGTGAAGGTTGGTCCTTGTCGTGCCGCCTTCCCTCGCTGGCGCTATGACGCTACAACGGGTGAATGTGTGCGGTTTGTGTTTGGAGGCTGCAAACAGAACCACAACAACTACCTGAGTGAGAACGAGTGTTTGAGCGCCTGCAGAGGGGTCCCAGGTGACGCACACACACCTGGACACACACACCTGGACACACACATCTGGACACACATACACCTGGACGCACACATCTGGACACACACACCTGGACATGCACACCTGGACACACACATCTGGACACGCACACCTAGACACACATACACACACACAATGATGTGTTTCTGTCTTTGTGTCACAGCAACAGCAGAGAGGGGCGCCAATCTGCCCGCCACAGGTCAGTCCCACAATGCACCTCTTCCTGTTCAGTCAGCATCGTATTAAGGATGTGACAGATAAACGTGAGTGTCCCCTCCCCTCAGAGGAGTGTGTGTCTTCGTGTCGTCCTGATCAGCTGACCTGTGACAGCGGCTGCTGTGTGGATAGGAATCTGGAGTGTGACAATGTGAAGCACTGCAGCGACGGCTCAGACGAGGAGCACTGCAGCAAACGTAACACACACACACACACACAACTCGGTCCTCACAAAGATACACAAACAAGACTACACCCCCACACACAGTGATCTTCCTCCTCCTCCTCTTCCTCAGTGAAGCAGACCTTCAGTCGCCTGCTGAGCATCGACATCAACCAGACCAAAGGTCAGTGTCTCAGATACACCTGCTAATTAGCCCTGTTAGTTAGTTAACATGCTAACCTCCCCCTCACCCCCACCTCAGCTCGGTGCACAGAGCCCCCCCGCACCGGTCCATGTCGGGCAAGTCACACCCGCTGGTACTATGATCCCCTGAACAGGAAGTGCCACCGCTTCACTTTCGGCGGCTGCGATGGAAACAACAACAACTTCGAGGATGGAGAGAAGTGCAGCAAAACCTGCGCCGGAGTGAGCGGTACGGAGAATTAGGGCCACGAAGACCAGGTAGAACAGGTAGAACAGGTAAAACAGGTAGACCGGGTAGAACAGGTAGAACGGGTAAAACAGGTAGAACAGGTAGAACAGGTAGAACAGGTAGACCGGGTAGAACAGGTAGAACGGGTAAAACAGGTAGACCAGGTAGAACAGGTAGAACGGGTAAAACAGGTAGAACAGGTAGACCGGGTAGAACAGGTAGAACGGGAAGAACGGGTAAAACAGGTAGAACAGGTAGAACGGGTAAAACAGGTAGAACAGGTAGACTGGGTAGAACAGGTAGAACGGGTAAAACAGGTAGAACAGGTAGACCGGGTAGAACAGGTAGAACAGGTAGAACGGGTAAAACAGGTAGACCGGGTAGAACAGGTAGAACGGGTAAAACAGGTAGACCGGGTAGAACAGGTAGAACGGGAAGAACGGGTAAAACAGGTAGAACAGGTAGAACGGGTAAAACAGGTAGAACAGGTAGACCAGGTAGAATGGGTAGAACAGGTAGAACGGGTAAAACAGGTAGAACAGGTAGACCGGGTAGAACAGGTAGAACAGGAAGAACAGGTAGAACGGGTAGAACAGGTAGAACGGGAAGAACGGGTAGAACAGGTAGAACGGGTAAAACAGGTAGAACAGGTAGAAAAGGTAGAATGGGTAGACCTGGTTGAACAGGTAGAATGGGTAGACCTGGTAGAACAAATAGAACGGGTAGATCTGGTAGAACAAGTAGAACAGGTAGACCTGGTAGAACAGGTAAAACAAGTAGACATGGTAGAACAGGTAGACCTGGTAGAACGGGTAGAACAAATAGAACAGGTAGACCTGGTAGAAAAAGTAGATTGGGTAGACCTGGTAGAACAGGTAGACCTGGTAGAATGGGTAGAACAGGTAGACCTGGTAGAACAAATAGAACAGGTAGACCTGGTAGAACGGGTAGACCTGGTAGAACAAATAGAACGGGTAGAACAAGTAGAACGGGTAGACCTGGTAGAACAGGTAGAACGGGTAGAACAGGTGGAACAGGTAGACCTGGTAGAACAGGTAGACCTGGTAGAACGGGTAGAACCTGGTAGAATGCGTAGAACAGGTAGTCCTGTGTGAGGTCATGATGTAGTCACATGTAGCGGAATACAGCCTGTGTAGTGGATAGACTTCCTGTGATGTCACAGCGTTGTGATGATTCTCCGCAGAGCGTCACGTGTTCTCCAGAGGGATGTTTGACCGTTTTGAGGTGGAGGAGACTGACGAATCAGGTGAGAATGATCAGCAGCGGTGGACAGATGTTCCTGCGTGGTGTGTCACGTGGTGTTAAGGTGTTGTGGCTGACAGGATGTGACGTCCCTGTGTCCTCCTCAGGCTCCATAGCGCTGGTTGTGTTCCTGTCGGTGGCCATCTTTGCTCTGTTGGCCATCCTGACCTACTGCTTCCTGAAAGCCAGGAGGCAGCGCTCCCATAGGCCTGTCTCCACAGGCCCTGCCCACGTGGCACTGTCAGAGCAGGACACGCTTGTTTACAACAGCACCACCAAACCTGTATGACATCATCACTTTTGTGATGCCATGACGACCACAAACCTGTGTAAGGTCATCACACTGTTGCTGTGGACCGGTCTCCTGATTGTGTGTTTCTGTTGTTTCCCCTTATTGGTGTTTCTTCCTGTTTCTTGTTGTTTCAGGTATTTTCCTGTGAACTTCCTGTTGGTCTTAGTTCACTGGTTCCTGCTCCTCCAGTCACATTAGATAATTATTAATCATTTCAATGTTAAGTTCAAAAAATTTGTGTCAAACATATTGATTTGAAGCAGGTTTTAATCAGCTGACTTGTTTATTTGTTGGGTTTCTGCTCGCAGGTGAAAAATTTAACATCATTTTGTGTTTAATATATTTATGAATTCTGTTTGTTCTGGTCTCATCATCACATTATGAAGTTAACTTTGTTTAAAAGGAGCTGCATGAAAGTTTAGCTACTGCTACATAGCTAATGTCAGCATTAGAATCTGTTTATGTACTCATGTAAAAGAAACTTTACGTTCAGTATCAAACATCCTACTCACCAACATCTGTCTCCAGAGGTGCAGACAAACACAACCATACCCCTGGACTCTGGTCATTTCTTAAGTTAGCATGCTAACCAGCTAGCTCCAGTCTTTCTACTGAAGTTAGCATGTGAAGTTGCTGGCGGTGAACACGTCAGTGGTTGAAGCTCTAGTCCTGAAGGAAAGGTTCAGCAGCAGAACTTTCATCCAGCACCTTTAATGATCTCAGGTGTTGTGTTTTTTATTGTGTGCCAATAAACCCTCAGAGAAGAAACACCTTCCTCATCTCGTTTTCTTTCCTGGGGGGGGATGCGGTCTCATCAGAATTTTTAGTTGGTCTTTATGTCTGAACCACTTCCTGTTGCTGTGACATCATCAAGTAAACTGGAGATACAAGTTTTTTTCTCCTGAAGCTGCAGAACCTTCACAAAAACCACACGTTTCAACCTGCAAGTAGGTGTGTGTGTGTTTGTGTGTGTCTGGGTGCATGTGCGTGTGTGTGTGTGTCTGGGTGCATATGTTTGTGTGTGTCTGTGTTTGTGTGTGTCTTTGTGTTTGCGTGTGTGTGTGTGTTTGTGTCTTTGTGTGTGTGTGTTTGCGTGTGTCACATGTTCAGACTGGTCTGTCTCTTGAAGCAGCAGCCACAATAAAAACTGAGAAAAAGAGCTTCAGTGCTTTCTGTCTTAAAGGAGAAAATCCCACAATTCTTTGCTGCAGGTTTTTATGTTTGTATGTCTGAGATGCTATCTGAGCTCCAGGTTTACCAATAAATAGATTTATAGTTTCAATATCATCAGAAATAAACAGAAATGCTCCCTCACTTCATTCTTTTTTATTCATTATTGTAACTAAACATGTTTTTCTTATTTGGAAACCTGAGGTTGATGGAGGACTTGTCGTCCCCGTGTTTTATAAAAAGTTGGTTTAAAAAACGATCCTGAGTCATAACGGACACGTTAGCCTGATGTTGACCTCGTGATGTTTTTTGTCCAGCTGGAGGAGATGACCTCTGACGTGTCCATCTATGACCTTTGACCCTTTGTGAGCTCGTGTCCACCAGGGGCAGACAGAGGCTGTGATGACGCTGATCACCATCACTCACCTGATCACTTACCTGAGCAGGTAAATGGGTTCAATAGACTTTCATCATTAATACGTCACGTCAGACGTCATATTTGCCAACAAAGAAACTCATTAAGCTCCAATGAGATTAATTAGGTCACCGCTGATCCTGATTCTGTTCGTCGATTAATTTATTCATGATTGATGCATGTTCATAATTTCACATTCAACATGTGTCATGTGACCTTTGAACTCCGGTGTGATCTGGTTCTGTAGTCTCCTGTGTGAGAACCCTCTGCTGGTTCTCAGTGGAACCTCCAGAGAAAATCTGCTTCACTCAGTGCGCTGGTTCAAACAGGGCGCATGCGCAGAGAGAGACCGCAGACAGCAGAGTGTGATGAGTTTTTATGAGGAACTAGACCAGGTTTGCGGATGAGCCTGGACCACATCCAGCTTCGGCCTCAGAAAGTCCACCGAGGTGAGTCCGGACTCTGCCGTACTTCACCAAAACCGCTTCAGACCAGACCCGGGAGTCCAGGGAAAAGTCTGAAGGACTCAGACTGAGCCGGAAGCGTTTCTCTGCTTTTTAATCCGTTCAGACACCTGGAAACACCTGAGAGCGACTCAAACACCACGACGCACAGTTCGCCAGCTGCTCTTGAAGTTTGAAGGTGCGGTCGCTGATTCAGAGCCTCGTTAAATATCTTGACAGTTGAAGGTTTCGCGCTTATATGAGAAATTCCGATATTTTTTATCCGAAACCCTGGTGACAGGTAAAGTCAGGTGACGTCTCTGTGATTCGGCGCGAATCCACTGCCGGGGAGAGCTTTTCTTGTCAGCACTTAAAACTTTTACTGGTGTCTGTCGCCGCCGTCCGCCACTGAAACACGCCCTGACAGCGGCACCGAGCCAGCGCTGAGAGAGAGAACAAGTCTGAACTCTGCTCTGATCTTAGCAGATGTTGAGCTGCTCGGTGAAAAACATGGAGCCGAACTCCTCAGCAGAGACAGAGGATTAAACTGAAACCTCGACACGTGTTTGATGAGCCATGTATCTCTGCCGAAATGCAGAGGACGCTGAAATGAAGCGTAATCAAGGGCAAGTTCGTGTGAGAACACGTTGGAACTGCGGAGGAAGAAAAAGTCTGTGAGTGCGTGTGTAGATGTGGTAATTTCCGTGTTTCCATGGCAACCTGATCAGACTGACTGGACCTGATCAGAACTGTGAAAGACTGCGGTCTGCGCATGCTCAGACAGACAGGTAACCAGTGGAGAGTACTGAGTATGTGATGAGTTCACAGCTGATCATCAGTCAGTTTGCTGATCATCTTATTTATTGTTGATGAGCTGATTATTAGTGATCATGTCAGAGGGTTTACACAAAGGTTCAGTCAGACCAGGACTCTGTGAACCAGTCTGAGTCCAGGGCCAAGACTTTGCTGCAGGTATAGACCATCATCTCGTGATGTCACTTCCTGCTCCATAACCTGGTCCTGCAGGGCGGGTCTCTTGTCACCAGTCGTTCAGGTTCTTCAGTTGTCATGTAGGTCTCAACGCCTCACCTGATCCCCCTCACCTGACCTTTCTCACCTGGACCTCATGTGTGTCAATGTTTGTGAGCAGCTGCTTTACATAAAACAGAAAACACACTCTACACTGAGTGTGTCAGTAATGACTTGTGTCTCTGTGATCATCAGAACAAGTCAGAACTGATTGATCGCTTTACAAACCACTAACCAATCAGATCGCTGTAAACACTGAATCCTGATTCTACAGGAGCCTGACAGGTACAAAATTGTAGAATGATGAAGATAAGGATGAAGTGATGAAGATTCACCCTCCTCTTTATCACAGGAGGTGACTTAACCTGCGTGTGTGTGTGTGTGTGTGTACAGGAGACAGTGTGATGCCTCTCAGCTCCTCCTGTGACGCCTCCATGTGTGAAGGTAAGAGAATCAAAGTAAAACCTGGGCTGGATCCTGGATCCTGACAGATCAGATCATGTGAAACAGGAAACACAACATGGGCAGTGAACATGCAGTGAAACTGAGTCTGCTGTCTGACACACAGCTATTATCCTTTTTCTGTGTGTGTGTGTGTGTGTATCTGTGTGTGTTGGGAGGGTGTTTGGACTCATGGTCAGATGATGGTTGTCATGGTTACAGATGGTGTGAAGACTGTGTTGTTGTGTGAGTGAGGCTAAGTTGGGGGCACAACAGAGACTCACCTGGTCCAGGTCTGTCAGGTGACCCCACCTGGTTCTGGGTCTGGAGATGGATCAGGGCCCAGGACAGGACCTGCTGCAGTCTCAGGGACTGTGTGTGTGGTCAGAGGTCAGCATGTGTGCGGTCCAGCAGGCGGTGTTGTGCTCCCTCTGCTTCCTCTCCTTACTAATTGGATTAAGCCCCGCCCCCTCCCATCAGAGCTGCAGGAGAATCACTCAGACGTGATCAGACGTGGTCCAAGTCCTGTCTCTGTCTCTGCTCTTTGCAGACCACAGGAGGTGTCAGGTAGGTCTGTGTGTGTCTGTCCCAGCATGAGTTCAGGGGTCAGTGTGTGTGTTGTGTTGCTTCAGCAGGATGTGTGTGATGAACTGTGACTCTGCTTAAATCAGCACTTTTCTCTCTGAGGTTTGGTTGGTGCTCAGCACCTCACTGGTCTCATCCAGACACTGACCATTTCCTCAGGATCACAGTTATGGACCAGGGCGTCGACATAGCAATGGGCCTCAGGGTATATGGGTAGTGTAGTGTTTGGAGGCAAGAGTTTGTTAAAAGAAAACTTGATTGATTATTGACAGAGGAAATAATGATCCTCATGATTGGATATTGTTCTTTCCAGTAGGTGTGTGTGTGTGTTCATTCAAAGTTAATCTCAGGTCACATGACCAGACTCTTAATCATCAAGGTAACTGTCTGACTTTAACTGTGTGAGATAAGAGAGGTGCTGTGATATCACTCTGATGATGTCATCGTATTGAGACAGCGTGGCGTGTGTAGTTTACAATATACTGGTTTAAAATGGTTAGCACTGGTTACACTGGTTATAGTGTGTATACAGTGTGGTGTGTGTGTGAGAACACCCTAACAGGTCTTCAGGTTGTTCTGGTGTTTGGATCAGCTTATGGAGATGGGATTCTCTGATTGGTCAGATCTCAGGGGCTGTTGTTAGTTCTCCTCTCACTGTGATAGATTAGCTTCATCCTCATTATTAGATTAAATACACACACACACAGCAGGTAACACACTAGTCTCAGCTTCAGTGTGATGTTTGTGTAGGTGAGTGTGTAGATGTTGTGACTGTACATGTTTTTTCAACAGTTCAGTGATGTGACCTCACTCTGATGTCAGAGGGTTGGTAGGACAGTTTCTCTTCTCTTCTGTCTCTTTTGTCCTGTCCTGTTCTGTCTGTTCTGTTCGGTCTCTTCTTTCCGTTCTCTCATGTTCTGTCTCTTCCCTTCTGTCTCTTTTGTTCTGTCTCTTATGTCTTGTTTAGTTCGGTCTGTCTGTTCTGTCTCTGTTCTGTTCTGTCTCTTCTCTTCTGTCTTTTTCCTGTCCTGTCTCTTCTGTTCTTTTATGTCCTGTTCTGTTCTGTTCTGATCCTATGTTCTGTTCTGTTCTGTCTCTTCTCTTCTGTCTTTTTCCTGTCCTATCTCTTCTGTTCTTTTCTGTCCTGTTCTCTTCTGTTCTGTCCTGTTCTCTTCTGTTCTGTTCTTTCTGTTCTCTTCTGTCCCTTCTGTTCTGTTCTGTCTTTTCTTTTCTGTTCTGTCTTTTCTTTTCTGTTCTGTCTCTTCTTTCTGTTCTCTCATGTTCTGTTCTGTCCTGTTCTCTTCTATTCTGTTCTTTCTGTTCTGTTCTTTCTGATCTGTTCTCTCTTCTGTTCTTTCTGTTCTGTTCTTTCTGTTCTGTTCTGTCTCTTCTGTTCTTTCTGTTCTGTTCTGTCTGTTCTGTTCTGTCTGTTCTGTCTCTTATGTTCTGTTCTGTCTCTTCTTTCTGTTCTGTTCTCTTCTGTCTGTTTTTCCTGTCCTGTCTCTTCTGTTCATTTCTGTCCTGTTCTCTTCTGTTCTGTTCTGTTCTGTTCTGTCCCTTCTGTTCTGTTCTTTTCTGTCTTTTCTGTTCTGTTCTGTCTCTTCTGTTCTGTCTCTTCTTTCTGTTCTCTCATGTTCGGTTCTGTTCTCTTCTGTCTGTTTTTCCTGTTCTGTCTCTTCTCTTCTGTTCTGTCCTCTCTCTTCTGTTCTGTTCTCTTCTCTCTCTTCTGTTCTGTTCTGTCTCTTCTGTTTTGTTCTGTCTCTTCTGTCTCCCATGTTCTGGTCTTTTCTGTTCTGTTCGGTCTCTTCTTTCTGTTCTCTCATGTTCTGTTCTGTTCTCTTCTGTCTGTTTTTCCTGTCCTGTCTCTTCTGTTCTTTTCGGTCCTGTTCTCTTCTGTTCTGTCCTGTTCTCTTCTGTTCTGTTCTTTCTGTTCTGTTCTGTTCTCTTCTGTTCTGTTCTTTCTGTTCTGTTCTGTTCTGTTCTGTTCTGTTCTGTCTTTTCTGTTCTGTTCTGTCTGTTCTGTCCTGTCTCTTCTTTCTGTTCTCTCATGTTCGGTTCTGTTCTCTTCTGTCTGTTTTTCCTGTTCTGTCTCTTCTCTTCTGTTCTGTCCTCTCTCTTCTGTTCTGTTCTCTTCTCTCT
>CM076665.1:21799457-21826470 GCA_038496675.1 Rachycentron canadum
TCAGAGGCCTAGCTGTCAGCTGCTTGTAGCCAAAGTCAATGGGATCAATCCTGTATTTTTCTGATCTCAGAGTGAGGAGAAGTTGTGTGTGTAACTTTCTGTGTTGAAGTTTTCTTTGGTTACTATGGTTTACAGTGTTTTTATCTGGAAAATAATGAGAAGTTCAATGTTTTTGTTTTTAACTTCATTCACATGTGGATGGAGGAGCCAAAGAATTAGTGGCTCCTGAGAATAAAACACAGTTGGTTTGAGGTTCTGTAGAGTTGTGCACATGTATCAACACAACAGCATTAGACTGATCAGTCAACAAAGCCCAATGGAGCTTGACTCATTTTCTTCTGATCCCTGAGAGAAACAGTTTTAATTTAGTTTATAAAACAGGAAGTAAGCTGAGTGTGTATCTGTTCATGGTCGTGCTGAGACTGACTCTGACTCACTGGTGGATGTTTTCAGGAGATAGCGAAGCACTTTGACCCAGAGGAGGAGGGTTACGAGGTGGTGGAGGAGGCAATCTACACCATGACAGGAGTGGCCTGGTACATCAACGACATGAAGAGGAAACATGAACATGCCGTCAGACTGCAGGTGGGTCGCACTGTAACACACACAGGTTCACATAAAACATGTCTTTGCCTTGATTCATGGAAATATTGATTTTATCATGTGACTTGTTTTCTTGAATTTCTCTGGAAAACCCTGAAGCTTTACCAGCTGTCTTTTACTGGTCCAGTTGACTTTTGAGTTCTGCTTATAAAAGAGCCTTAAACCAGTCTAACCAGTCTAATGACCATCAGTGGGCGACCCCTGTCAGATTGTATTGAAGTCTATGGGAAAATGTCCCTACTTCTCCTTGATTTATTAGCTCAGTAAACGTTTTCCTAATGAGTTTATGGTCTCAGTCTCTAGTTTCAGGTCTTCAATACAACACGATGTTCATTTTTTAAATGATGGTCCATTTAGAGGAAAATAGACCATAAAGCAGGGGGTGAGTCAGGGGGCGTGGCTAATGTGTGCTTGACAGACTGTACAACCCAATCAGGATAGAGTACAGTACAGAGGAGGTCAGATCCACCCCTCACTCCTCCTCAGCTCCACCTCCTCCAAATTCACTGTGTGTTGTTAGTTTCCTCTTGTTCTCTGAGCTACTATCCCCTATTACAGTGAACAGAGTCTTTACTGAGTCTCAGATATAATGAGCTGAGGTTGAGCTGATTCTCAAGATGAGGAGACTGGAGACATTTTTAAAAATGGGTTAAAGGGTTAAAGAGGTTAGTTACTCTTCAATCCCAACAGACCTCTAACCAGTATCTCAGTGTATTCTGGTTTGTCAGGTTCGAGCTCTGTCTGGTAACTAAACCAGCTGACCACATGTCCATGTTTGTGTTCTGGTTCTTCCAGGAAGTTCAGTCTTTGTTGCTGAACTGGAAAGGTCCTGACCTTACCATGTATGGAGAACTGGTTCTGGAGGGAACCTTCAAAGTTCATCGAGCCAAAAACGAGAGAACACTCTTCCTGTTTGATCGCATGCTGCTGATCACCAAACGCCGCGGGGAGCACTACGTCTACAAGACGCACATCTCTGTGAGCAACAACCCGTCGCTGAGGTTTAAACCAAAGACCTTCAGAGTCCTAGACCTGCAGTTTAGTGTCTGTCACTCTGGTGTTTGAGTCTCCTCTGTTTGCAGTGCTCCACTCTGATGCTGATTGAAAGTGCCAAAGACTCTCTGAGCTTCAGTGTTACTCACTACAAACATCCCAAACAGCCTCACACTGTCCAGGTGAGACCTCCGACACCTGTATCACTGAGTCCACAGCCTCCACCTCTGTCTGGGACCAGAACCAAGCTGATCTGGTCTCCTCAGTGTCTGCTGTGATTTTGTTTCCAGGCAAAGACAGTGGAGGAGAAGAAGCTGTGGGCTCATCACATCAAACGCATCATCCTGGAGAACCACCACGCCATCATCCCACAGAAGGTCCGCAACCAGTAACATTAGTCCACACACCAGTCTGACCAGTATGAGTTGTACAGGGTTCCCTTGCTCATGAAATTAGAAAAACAGACTGTTGTTTAAATATGTTTAACCCTCTTCAGTCCACAGCCTCCTCTTCCATCAGGTCTACAGAGCTTTATTGTTTCTCCTTAAACTAGAGAAGCCCTTTCTAACCCATAATAAAATAATTTACTAACGTAAATTACGTTTTGAAAATTCATTGGTAAAAATGTGTGGGAAGTCTGGCTGTGACCAGAGAAAGGTCTGATGTGTGTTGTCCTGTGTGTTCCAGGCTAAAGAGGCCATCTTAGAAATGGACTCCCTCTGTGAGTAAATGTTCCTCTGTCTGAGATGTTGATCTGGGTGTTAGTCAGCCTGATGATAATGATGATGATGATGATGCTCTCACCTGTAGACCCTCCCAGGTATCGTTACAGTCCAGAGCGTCTGAAGAAAGCTCTGTCCACACAGAGCGATGAGCTTCAGAGAGATGGTTGTCAGGGGAGACGTCCGTCTGGTAAACCATCACATGACCCGAGTCACATGTCCTTGTCGTTTGTCAACATCTCCATTGACAACTTCCTGTTTCCCACAGAGCCCATGCAAGTCCTGAAGACCACTGAAGGTACAACAAACTTAGGTTAGTCTTAAAGAGACAGAGACAGACAGACAGACAGAGAGAGACAGTGTGCCTGCGTGTTTATTGTTTTGTGTCTTAGACTAATTTAATTCAATAAAATTTCAGTAACTTAATGAATCAATCATCATCATCATCTTCTTTCTTCTTCTTCTTCTGCTGCTGATTCTCCTGTCAACCTCACAGTCAGCTTCAAGGTAAGACACCAACATTTAACATGGACTGGGGGAGGTGGGGGGCTTTCACAGGAATGATCGTGTGACGTCCTGCAGCCCTCAGACAGCGAGGGGGGGGTACACCCCACAGGCCACTGCCCAGAGGAGGACCGTGGCAGCAGGAAGGACTCATTGACCTGCAGCGAGGAGGAGGAGGAGGAGGTGGGCAGGTCATCTCGGCAGTCTCACCAGACAGAGGACAGCGATCCGGACGAGGTCCTGTTGGACGACAACCAGGTAGATGACTTCGCCAGCTCTGTGCTGGCGGCCATCTCCTGCTGGCACGACAGGGTCCAGGCCTTTCTGTCCAGCTCGGTGACGGTGAGGCTTTCTGCTGCTGGCCTGGTCCTCCTCTTCATCACCTTCATCCTCAGCTTGCCCCCCCCCCCCCCCCCCACCGCTCCATCCTAAAGTCCCGGATAATAGTGCTCAGCTCAATGAGCTTTCGCTCATCTGCTGCATGAGCTTCACGTGTGGAACTAACACCCACTGAGCTGCACGGGGTCAGAGGAGGCCGTTCAAAGCCTTCAGCCTCCTCCAGACTCAGGTGGATCAGGTTCATCTTCTAGTGTCTGTCAGAGCTCAGGACCTGATTAGCTTAGCTTATCTTAGCTTATATAGCACACTGATAACAGGAACCTGCTGACTGTTGACTTCTGTCTCATGTTAAAGCTCCAGATTCAGATTGGAAGGAGCTCGGCTAATGGGCTTTGTGCTAAGCTAAACTAAACCTGAGGTGCAAAGAGAGCATATGAAACATCTGACTCTGGAGAGGGTTTATTAAACATCTGACCTGGTCCTTCAATAACAGATCCAGTTTGGGGGGACCTGCAGTTCAGGGTCTCAGCTGCTGTGACTGCTGTGGTGCTGAATGAGAAACTGAACTGACCTGGTGATCAGAGGGGGTGACTGTTGTTCTGGCTCTGTGATAAAGGCTCAATTCACTGTGGTCTCCGGACCTGGATTCTGTAGGAAAACATGAGTTTTTATGTTTGGGTGAACTGGCCCTTTAAAAAGAGTCACAGCATTGACGTCAACATTTTACTGTGTAAAAAGTTTGAGCTCAAACTTTCACTTCTATCTGGTTTCATGGTGCTGAAGGAGGCAGAGGGACCACGCCCTGAACAGGAGCCAGGAGGAACTGAGTCAACAGCTGATCAGGTAAACAGCACTGGAGGACTGATAATGATGATGATGACCCGCAGTGTCTGCAAGGTTTCATGTGAGACCAGTAGCCTACTCTGTTGCTGTTTGAGTGAGGTGAACTTTGTCCTGGGGTCTTAACCGTCCTCGTCTTCCTGCGTTGAAGTTTTCTTTGGTTATTCTGTTTTTTTTTTTTTTTGTTTTTTTTTTCTGGTGTTTTTATCTAGAAAATAAGGAGAAATTCACTGTGTTTTTAGATTCCTCTTGTTCTCTGAGCTACTATCCCCTATTACAGTGAACAGAGTCTTTACTGAGTCACAAATATAATGAGTTGAGGTTGAGCTGAGTCTGAAGATGAGGAGACTTGGGGAAGTTTTGAAAAAAGTCAAGTTTCTGTTCCACATGTGCTAATTAATCCATGTGACATTAGTTTCTACAGAACCAAAGTCACTCTCCTGCGTGTCACTGGGTCAGAGAAGATCTTCACTCCTCACCATTATTTGGATTTTCTTCTTTTCTAGACATCCACAGAAAAGTTACTGCAGAAGAAAACCTCAGAGTCTGGACCAATAGTGAACTCTGAATCAGAACTCTCCTTTGAACTGGACCCATCTTTGACGCCAGCATCTCCCCAAAGGTCAGAAGAACTGAAACCTGAAGAGGATCCAGAACCCACAGAGGAACCATCGACCACCATGCCTGATTCTGATTCAAAAACCTTGAGCAGTGGGGAGTCATCTGAGGATGAGGAGGATGACAAGGAGGCGGGAGAAAAACAGGGTGAAGTTGCCAGCATCCTTCCCTCCTCTGTCTTGGACAAAGCCAGTGCCATTGCCCAGCATTTCACCAACAGCATCAAACGGGCCAGTCTGGCCCAGGATGACGCTCGCTCCCTCGGGTGTGCTTCACCACGGTTACCCAGCAGAACCAGCAGCAGCCTCAGCCTCAGCACAGAACCCACCAACCAACCTTTAGGGCTCACCAGCATCTGTCCTGATCCTTCAGAGACCTTCAGTGGAACAGATCTGACCCTGCTATCTCCTCGGGATGATGGCCTTTTCGACCCCGACAAAGGTATTCGACGCAGGCGGGATTCCACTCTGTCCAAGCAGGACCAGCTGCTGATTGGCAAAATCAAGAGTTACTATGAGAACGCTGGGAGCCAGGACGCCACCTTCAGCCTCCAGCGCAGAGAGAGCCTGACGTACATCCCGACCGGACTGGTCAGGAGCTCCGTCAGCCGGTTCGACAGCATCCCAAAGGTCCAGACAAATCCCTCCACCTCAACCACATCCTCCAGTCTTGACCCTTCATTAGCTTTACCCAGAGATTTGTGTGATCACATGGTCTCTAGTGATTCTTTGGACTCTTTGAAGTCCAATCACAGAAGCAGAGATCCAGAAGATTCAGGAGAAAGCCTCAGGTCCAGATCTCAGAGCCTTCAGGATAATCCATCTGAGGATGAAGAGTTTAGACCTTCATCTGAAATGATCAAGATCTGGCAAGCAATGGAGCAAGAGATCACCAGATCCCAAAGTGAAGACAGATGGCAGGAAAAATCCAGAGAAGTTCTGATAAACTCCAGAGGGACCAAGGTTGGCCCTAACCTGACAAACACCCTGAACAACAGCTGTGATGGAGAGAGTGGAACATCAGACCTCAGCACCATCACAGAGGAATCCACAAGCCCTTCGCCCCTCAAGACCAAAACCTCCAGTATGAATTGGAGAGTAAGTCTAATGGACACTCGGAAAGTGTTTGGGGAAGAGGCTGCAGTTCCTGGAGTCACCCAGCTAAAGGTGGTGGCAGAGGGGGAACGGCCCAGAGATGATTCAAACCAGGGTGACGACGTAGACACGACAGAGAGCAAAGTCCTCCATCTGGCTCGTCAGTACAGCCAGAGAATCAAAACAACCAAACCTGTGGTGAGACAGCGAAGTCAGGGCGTCCTGCTCAGCAAGAAGAGCCTGCCCTGTGTGGTGGAGGAGAAGGAAGGTTCAGGTGATGTCCCATTAACCTTCATCAGTCAGGGTCAAACAGTCAGGGTCATCAACAGAGCTGAGGTCACTGTTCAACTTTTCAAACTAGAGTCCTTGCCTCAGTTCATGACATGAGTGTCTGAGCCTGTTAAATAGAGCGACAGTGATAAGATACTTTTTGGGATTTTAGTATTTTGGGCTGTTGAACTTGTTTGAATTGAAGAGTAAAATAACATCAGGGAGTTTATATGAAAGTAAAAAAGAGAAAAAAGGAAGTTGAAGTAGAAGTCAAGGTCATTCAACCACTGGATCATATAATTCTGGTCTTACTTTGGTAGTTTTGTCGATCATTTCTATAAGTTGTGATGTTGTTAATGATGTTGTGTTATTAGAAAAATTAATTTATAAAACCTGGAATTATTCTTTACTTTTATTTCCATTGATTTATTCACATTTCTCCGTTGTATTTTTTGCAGGTAAACCCAACCTCAGTCTGGCTTCTCATAAGAAGGCGTCCTCTCTGCCGCTGAGCCCTGTTCTCCCCTACAGCTCGGTGGGAAACTCAGGGCGGGTCTTCACAGGTCGGGCTCGTTCCCGCAGTCCACTTAGTCCACCTCCTCCCACAGAGGGTTTCAACTGGCCTGACGTTCAAGAACTCCGCTCCAAATACTCCGACCACGGCCACCTCCAGGAGAGTACAGTTGGCCGGAGTCGCTCCATCCCAGAACAGATGCTTGATGGACGTCTGAGGAGACACTCCAGCTGCTCCTCCAGCCACCTCCTCACTGACAGAGGTTCTGACAATGGCTCTTCATACAAGCCTCGCAATAGTCCAGACACCAGCCAAGAGGAACATGGCAAACGGCTTCATCGAGCCAATTCACTGGACCCTCGGCTGAGTGGGGCTCAAATGACTGAACTGCAGAGGCTCCAGGACCAGGTCACTGACAGCAACTATGACAGTTACTTCATCGCAGCCGAGACACCGCTACCCAATGACCCCAAGCACAAGATCATTGTGGTAGAGAAACACCCAGAGCCTGAGTCAGAACCTGCAGAAACAGCCAAAGAAGACGACGAGAACTACGTTCAGATCCGTTCACCGACAAGCAGGGAGAAGATCTCCATCATGGCCGTCATTGACCGCTGTCGGGCCTATCAGGACTCTGATGAATACAAACAGAGGGAGGAAGCAAAATCTAAACTTGAGCCAGCAAGGCCTCAAGAGCCCGACATGGCAGCTTCCCCTGACGAACAGGACGATGGGTCTCAAACTCGAGCTCAAACTCAAACGAGCTCAAACTCTGGCCTGAGGGAAGAAACTGGTCAGCAGAGCATCGTGAAGAACCTGAGAGAGAAGTTCCAGAGCCTGAGCTGAAGAAACAGGATGATGAAAGTTTTTAATAAAACTCTAGGACGTCATATCAAACCTGAGTTCATGAACCCAAAGATTTATAACAAAACACAAAAAGCAGGTTTTTAAATCAGTCGCAAATTAACAAGATCACGTTAAACAAAAAAAGTCATTTCAAAATGATTACACGATTATATAATTATTTGTATTAAGTTATGAATTGGTCAACACATAAAGAAAAGTCTTCTTACTGTTATATGATGTGATATAACTGTGATTTCAAGACAACAGATGTTTAGAAGACATCTCTCGTGGTAAAAATCCAAAACCACTTTCTTCAGATAACAGGATCTTTTCCCTCCATCCTGTTTTGTAGATAAATATCGAGAAATGTGTAAATATCGTTATACGTTCCTCAAGTACCGATAATATACAGTCAGAATATTTCTTAAAGCTCCATTTTGTACTGGATGTTAGGTGTTGTACAGTTTCAGGGAACTGTTGCTTCACTATGAGTCGGTTTTTTTCTCCTTCAGTTGTAAAAGCTTCATGTTGCTTCACTATATCAATTAAAGCTCATAAGTGTAGATTTGTGCTGCTACAGAACCAACCACTACATTTAACCACTGAACCACAGTGTTTGTTCAGTCACTCGTTTGTGGTTTTATTTGATGTTAAAGGAAAAGTCCAACATTTCAATAAACCCTGTGTCCTCTGCAGAGTCAGGTTAGTCAGATCACTTCCATCACAAGTTTAGCCTAGCTTAGCACAATGAAAAAAACAGCAGCTCTGAATCTGTTTGATTTCCATGATTCCATGCTTTTATTACAGAAATGTAAAACAACTCATTTCTGCAGCAGCTGCTGTGTGGTTTCAGCACCGATCATCACCAGCTGACTCATTAGGTCTTTGACTCTTCCTTTAATCTTTCACTCAAGTTAAGATGTTAACACAAACTCAACATTTAGACCCAACCTGCTTCACTAGGACAACAATAACTGAGTGAACATGTTTTAAACAGAATTAATTTCTCAGCCGATTTTTAAAAAAAAAAAAAAAAATTCCTTTATGAACGTTGCCTGTTTTATAATTTTCTTTAACGTGAAAATGAAACAATGACTTAAATGATTTAATTTAAACTATCATCATTTAGGTTATTATATATTAATGGATGTTTATCTGTTTGTCTAATTTATTCTAAGTATGTATCTGGACAATTTATGGACTTTGGTCATTTATTGATTTCCTAATAAGACAGGTTTTGTTCTTCATACACATTAATTATCTGAGTATTATCTATAGCAGCTTTTAAACAGGGAGTCAAACCATTGTAGCCTTTTTCTCTGTGGCACACTGGCACATTCAAGACTTGAACCTGTGACTTTTCTGTAACCACTCATCCTCATAGTCAACCACTGTTAACAGGGCTCATTCCTGCTCTGTTCCACTTATTTATTTCACCTGATGTAAATAGAAACAAACCAATGGTCTCTCTATAACTGTAGCTATGTGTGTGTGTACAAACATGATTATGTCTGTTCCACATTAAAAAAAAACACAAACAGGACCAAGGGATGTGTAATAATTATCTTTGCTAATAATTAGATAGAACATTGTCCACAGCATCACACTGCTCTTCTTCCCATAATGCATCCTGGTGCCAGGTCTTCTCCAGACCTCCTTCTTCATTGCTCCATGGTCCAGTTCTGATGCTCCTGTGTCCATTGTAGGATCTTCTGGTGGTGGACAGGGGTCAGCATGGACACCCTGACCGGTCTGAGGCTACACAGCCCCATACACAACAAACTGTGATGCTTTGTGTTCTGACAGCTTTCTATCAGATCCAGCATGAACTTCTTCATCAGTCTGAGCTCCAGTAGCTCTTCTGTTGGATCAGACCACAGGGTCCAGCCTTCACTCCCCACCACCATCACTGAGCCTTGACCCCTGACCCTGTCTGTGGTCCAGTGGTTCTCCCTCCTTGCTGCAGTGTTGGAGAAGCTCTGACCTGTCGTCACATCAGTTTGGTCAAAGTCAAATTTTTTTTCCTGCTTCAACACATCAACTTAAGGACTAAATGTTCAGCTGCTGCCTGATCCACCACTGACAGGTAACCATGGTAACCAGGTATATCCACCACTGACAGGTAACCATGGTAACCAGGTATATACCACCCACTCACAGGAGCCATAGTAACCAGATAATCAATGTTATTGATTCCACTTGTCAGTGTCATAATGTTATGGCTGAGGGCTGTGTTTACAGTCATCTTTTACATGATTATCTTATGGTTTTTCTTAACACTGTGGACAATCGGCTCAAGAGGCCGCCACCATCTCTGGCGAAACACTGCTGATGTCATCATGAAATCTTTAAATAAAGAACAGATGTTTGCTGCTGTATTATTGTTTAAACATCTTAATGAAAAGGTTTAAAGCTCTACACTTCACTTTCATCGCAGCTGTGAGTCAGAGGTCTTTAATCTCTAGGGTCTTTGGCATCTTGACAGCTTCAGTTCAAAATATATATTGATATATGAAAATATTTTTTAATTCATTTTACAATACTCATTTGATTACTGTAAAACTCCCAGGGACTGGTCAGTGGTCAGTGGTTATAGATCAGTGGTTGGGGGGTCAGTGGTTATAGGTCAGGGGTTGGGGGGTCACTGGTTATAGGTCAGTGGTTATAGTGGTTTAAAGGGAAAACTCAGCAGTTGTGCTGATTCAGCTTTGCTGGTAGAAATACACTTTGGACAAATTTGACTCTTCTCAGTTTTGACCATGCTCATATATGTAGTTATGATATATAATCAGCAGATGCACATCAATGAATTGTATCAGTTGCACTACAACACACCGTGTACTGTAAGTATAGGTGTGCAGTTCTCCACCTGAGCCCTCAGGCCATCCAGACTTAAACACAGCAACTACATTAACAATGAGATGAGCCGTCCCTCTGACTCTAAGGTCCTGCTCACTATATCACTTACACAACACAGAAGAAGACGTCAGGATCTGGATGTAACAACCTTTTTCTTTGTAAAGCTGGCAGGAAGAATAGGACAAGTACCAATAATAGGGAATAAGAAAGAAAGGATTAAGTATGAGGGTGGCACATTATTATTTCCCACACAGGTAAACTAGAAAATGAACTTTCTGTTCAAATAAGTGATATCATTTTTGTTTGTACTGGGGAGCAGTGGAATAAGTACTTAGGTCAAGTTAAAGTAGGGTGCTCAACATGTTACTTGTAGTACAAAAATAATATCAGCAAAATACGTAAAGTACATAAACTAAAAGTACTCAGCAGGCAGTACTTTGACATAATATTACTAGATTATTGTTAGAAATGCTTAATTGTGTATGCGGCATTATATGGTGTGGCTAAGCTGGTTAAACTATTTTGAACTCCTTTATATATAAACTTAGAGAGTTTAATTTTTCAAAAGTGCACATATATGTTATATGTAAAATCTTAATATGTTAAACAACTTGTATCTGGCAAATAAATGTAATACAGAAAAAATCAATTATTTGTCTCAGAGATTTAGTCCACAAGAGATATGAAGTGGACATTAACATTAAACTGAAAAATTCACTGCAAGTTCAATTTTTCATTAAATATAGTTAAACTTCAGGAGCTGAACTGTAACAAGTGGATTATTTAAGTTTAGTGGACCCATTGACCCTCAATGATACAATATTAATTACTAGTAAACAAAACACCCCATTAACAAAACTGAGCTTTATATGTGGAGTGTTGCCTGCATTGAAAGAGGCTGCACATAATGGGAGACATGAAGCTGAAACCACCTGAGCCATTTTTATTCAGAAGTTAAACTGCGCTGGTGTTTGATCAGAACATGATCTCTGTATGACCCAGCTGTTTTTCCAGCTACATTACATCACAAGGGGAAAAAGTGCAGCAAGAGCCAAAGCTGTGACGAGCAGCAGCTGAACTTCATTGTAAAAAGCTTTGATTGTTGGGAAAACAACAAAAAATAAAGATATAATTTCAGGAAGGGGCTGTGTACATAGTCCAATGTAATAGTATGTGACTATATTAATATGTAGTAACAAGCTACACTTTTTATAACAACTGAGTTAGAAAAGTGGTATTTTATTTAAACAACTTTGATTCGCTTAGTTTCAACCGATGTTAAACCTGGTTGGTTTGTGACAAAAGTCAGATGTAATTATAAGGTAACGTAAAACTACAGGTTTTCATAAGAAAATTTAGTTAATAGGCCATTTCGAGTCACCAGTTACCATAAACCTGCATGTCCTTGGGCTGTGGGGGGGCCTGGGGGTGGGGGCAGGCTGGGGGTTTGAGCCCATGGGCCTCTTGTTGTGGGGCCACCGACTTGTGTCAGATGTCTGATGTCCTCTAACTGTTCTTCAGACACAGGCCTCCAGAACAACACTGGTTTTAGCATCTTTTTATCACGTGACGTGATGTTCCTTCATAGAACCATAGTTACATGATCACTTCTGAAACATGCCAGATGGGTGTTACCACGGTGACCTCTGACCCCGCCCTCCTCCGGCGGACACGGTAGTGGACCGCGGGCGGTGGTTTACGGCTCCGACAGTCACCGACAGTCACCGACAGACAGCCGGGGACACAGACAGCGTCCTCCCGCCCCGCGGCTCACACGGTAAGGATAAGTCTGCCCGGATGACCGTAAGAAAGACCCGTGGATCTGTCGTTTAGAAACGGTAAAGTTTAGAGCAAAGTGAGATGGTGAGACCTGGTTCTCATTCGTTCCGCTGCCGGACTCCGTTTGAAAAACTAGACGTTTAAAAACTTAACTGACGAAAACAGCATCTGAGTGACACTTGACTGTTGACACTGATTAAGTCTGAAATACGTTTCAATCTACTTTGGATTGAAGGCGTCACTTAAATCCATTTCCATATTAGAAATAAAGTATAAAATGGCTGTTGGTGAGCCTTTATGGAGCCGAGTTGACCAGAGCACACCATTTATTTGGACAGTATTTAAAACTATTCTCTGGTCTGGGAGGACCTCTCCCGAAGTGCAACGGAGCATTAATTTGCCAGGGTTTTGAATGGAGTCTGGTACGAGTGGCACAGAGGAGGCTCGGGCGCAGCGCTAGCAGTGTGGGTGGGTCAGAGGCTGATAAAGCAGCGCCTCGAGGCTCCGACACATGTGACCCATCCCTGGTTCACCGAGGTTCACTCACCAGACTCTGTTGTCTGGACAAGTTTGACGGATCAGGGCCGTTTACTGGTTTTTGCTGCATGTGAAGGGTCAGATGAGACTCTGAGTATATTACTGTATTAAAGTGACTGTGAGACAGTTTGAGTTTTGTTGAACTTCATAGAAAACTGTAATGATAGAGCAATCAACAGAAAAGAACATGCAACCAGTTTGATAATTGATTAACTGTTGTGATCATTTTCATATAATCACCTGCACTCGCTTTTACTCACATTTACTCACCTGTAGTCACATTTAATCACATTTACTCACCTGTACTCACCTATAGTCACTTTAACTCACCTGTAGTCACCTGTAGTCACATTTACTCACCTGTAGTCACATTTATTCACCTGTACTCACCTGTAGTTACCTGTACTCACCTTTAGTCACATTTACTCACCTGTACTCACCTGTAATCACATTTACTCACCTGTAGTCACATTTACTCACCTTTAGTCACATTTACTCACCTGTACTCACCTGTAGTCACATTTACTCACCTATAGTCACCTGTAATCACATTTACTCACCTGTAGTCACATTTACTCACCTGTATTCACCTGTAGTCACCTTTAGTCACATTTACTCACCTGTACTCACCTGTAGTCACATTTACCCACCTGTACTCACCTGTAGTCACATTTACTCACCTATACTCACCTGTAGTCACATTTACTCACCTATACTCACCTGTAGTCACCTGTAGTCACATTTACTCACCTATAGTCACCTGTTGTCATCTTTAGTCACATTTACTCACCTGTAGTCACATTTACTCACCTGTAGTCACCTGTAGTCACATTTACTCACCTGTAGTCACCTTTAGTCACATTTACTCACCTATAGTCACCTGTAGTCACATTCACTCACCTATACTCACCTGTAGTCACTATTAGTCACATTCACTCACCTGTATTCACCTGTAGTCACATTTACTCACCTGTAGTCACCCGTAGTCACCTTTACTCACATTTACTCACCTGTAGTCACATTTAATCACATTTACTCACCTGTACTCACCTATAGTCACTTTAACTCACCTGTAGTCACCTGTAGTCACATTTACTCACCTGTAGTCACATTTATTCACCTGTACTCACCTGTAGTTACCTGTACTCACCTTTAGTCACATTTACTCACCTGTACTCACCTGTAATCACATTTACTCACCTGTAGTCACATTTACTCACCTTTAGTCACATTTACTCACCTGTACTCACCTGTAGTCACATTTACTCACCTATAGTCATCTGTAGTCACTATTAGTCACATTCACTCACCTATACTCACCTGTAGTCACCTGTAGTCGCATTTACTCACCTGTACTCACCTGTAGTCACCTGTAGTCACATTTACTCACCTGTAGTCACCTGTAGTCACCTGTAGTCACATTTACTCACCTATAGTCACCTGTAGTCACATTTACTCACCTGTACTCACCTTTAGTAACATTTACTCACCTGTAGTCACCTGTAGCCACCTTTACCTACCTGTACTCACCTGTAGTCACCTGTAGTCACATTTACTCACCTATACTAACCTGTAGTTATCAAACAACAAGCGTCAGGTCTGACTCTGGATGGAGGTGTTGATGGAATGTGAGATAAGAAGTGGTTTAGAACATTTGGAACAGAAGGACTAAATGAACCTGTGAATGAACCTGTGTTCGTCTTGTTGGTTACCATAGAAACCAGAGAACCATTCCATGCCTCCTCAGGCTGATCAATATCAGTCCACGGATCAATAAATACCTCTACACGAGTCTCACACACAGCTCATGATTACATCAGCATCTGTCCTCCTGACCCCTGAGGTCTACCTGGTGGCCCTCAGAAGGGGCCCCACTTTGAGATGGTTTGGAACCAGTGGACTGAGCTATCTGAATTTGAAGTGACGGTGTCAGAGACAACACAGTGACATAAAAGGCGCTGAGTCAGAACCTTGAACATTTTCACTGATCACCTGGGTTAATTAGCTCTTCCATCCACTAATCAATCAATTAACCACAGGTCTATCTCTCTGCAGTTTCTCATCATCATGGCAACCAAAACCAAATGGGGGGTGGCAAAGGACCGAGTGACTAGAAGCCCAGCCCATGACCCAGACGCCACACTGGAGGCCAATCTGGAGAACGCTGACCCTGAACTGTGCATCCGCCTGCTGCAGGTAGGACTGTGATCGATATGTGATATTGAGCTGACACTGTCCAGCAGCTGGCCAACAGCTGTTGAATAGCCCCACCTTCTACATCCTCTGGGTACGGAAGCCTCCGGCTGACAATTTTCACATCACCTCATCAATATAAAATGTCATTGAATTTATTGTTTGTAAATGAAAAAAAAACAAAACATGAAAAATGAAACTGGTTTTAATTTTTACATTTTTGAGAAGGAAAGAAACTCAACTTCAGAACCATTAAACAGAATTATGATCTGATTTAAGGAAAAAGATAAGCAGATGATGTTTGAACTATTTACAGTTTATATCAAAACCTAAACTTCTGGGGAACAATGTTGAAAGAAGTCAAATCAGTGAAATGACACAATGTTCAGTGAGAGGAAAGAAATGCTGAATATTTCATGGTCAGTTTGGTTTTTTTATCTGCAGTTTGTTTTGATTCTCATTTCTTCTTCTCTTGAGGTTTAAAATGAATTTAATTTCTGACTGTGTCTCTTTGTCACAGACCTTTTCAAAATAAATGTTTTATCTAAACATGAAATTCACTTTTAAGCTCGAGAAGAAGAAAGTCAGAAAATGATCGAATGAATGAAATGATTGATGACGTTCAAACATGAGCTGAAGGTCTTGTGTACCTGACCCTCCCCCCAGGTCCCCACAGTAGTCAACTACTCTGGTTTGCGGCGGCGGCTGGATGACAGCGATCAGACCTGGATGGTACAGTTCCTGGAGCTGCAAGGCCTTGACCTGCTGATGGAGGCATTGGAGCGTCTGTCTGGCCGTGGCTGCTCTCGCATCACTGATGCTCTGCTGCAACTGACCTGCGTTACCTGTGTCCGAGCCGTCATGAACTCATCTGCAGGACTGCACTTCATCCTGGACAACAAGGGCTACGTCAGGACCCTGACCCAGGGTGGGTGCATCTTCATTTGACCTTTTCTTCTTCTGTCCTTGTCTATCCACATAACCAGTCCCCATGTCCTGTGTGTCCCCTCAGCTCTGGACACGTCCAACGTCATGGTGAAGATGCAGGTGTTTGAGCTGCTGGCGGCTCTCGCTCTGTTTGACCCTCGAGGACACCACCTGGCTCTAGATGCCTTCGACAGCTACAAGGTACTTCTCCCAGCACATGCTGGTTGTACTGGGTAGTCTGTGGTTAGAATAAGGATACATTTTTGCTGACGCTGTTGTGTTTTGTTAGATGTTTTGTCCTGTGTATTTCTAATCAATAATGTTGAACTGATTAAAGGTTGGAGCCATGACAACCTTTAACCGTCTGAATGTTGGCATTCTGCACAATCACTCACTTTAACCCTCCCCAATCCTCAGAGTCTCCTCCTCCTCCATCAGGTCTTCAGACCTTGTTCTCCTGATGCTCTGAGCTGTTTGTTTCTCCTTCAACTAGAGAATCAGCTCTTTCTAACAAGCCCTGATTTGTCCTGTGTGACACTGACTTCAGGGATAAACTCCTGAAGGAAGTTAGTTCAGATCTGGATCAGTCTGAGCCTCTGACTGGAGCATTGCTGCTTTACTTCTGTGTGTTTATCCATCCATTCTCATCCTCCATCTTTGATAGTGACGTCTAGAGTCACGTCTCTACATGGGACGCTCCTATTGGCTCCAGTGGGTGATGTCACAGCCAATCAGAGTGTCTCCTTCAGAGGCCCAGCTGTCAGCTGCTTGTAGCCAAAGTCAATGGGATCAATCCTGTATTTTTCTGATCTCAGAGTGAGGAGAAGTTGCTCTGAGTTTATTGTAGTGACAGAATAAAGACAGAGAGACATGGACAATAAGATATTTAGAGCATTAGAGGCTTTGGAGCTGATTTTTCATCATTACTGCTCCAAAGAATGAGCAGAACTCAGATCAGATAAAGAGAGAAACTGCAAATCAGCTCTAGAACAACACAAACACATGTGTGTAACTTTCTGTGTTGAAGTTTTCTTTGGTTATTCTGGTTTACAGTGTTTTTATCTAGAAAATAAGGAAAAATTCACTGTGTTTTTAGTTTCCTCTTGTTCTCTGAGCTACTATCCCCTATTACAGTGAACAAACTCTTTACTGAGTCACAGATATAATTATGACAGATATCTTTATGGGCTGTGGAGCTGGTTTGTGTTCAGGTATCAGTGTGTAACATGAGGGCGTGACTGCAGATAAGAACAGCTACCATCACATCCAGGTGTGGCGTCTTCCTCATATCGACTGTACCCAAGCTTGTTTTCACCTGCTCGTAACCCAGAACTGAGGCATGGTGGGATACAGTCTGTCCTTTCTCCGTGAACCCAACAAATATCTATCTAAATAAGTATGGTTTCCTGTGAACCAGAACAGGTGAAACAAGGTGAAACAAGTCCATTTCCTGTCGGTTTTTCAGAGTCTGAAGAAGCACAAGTACCGCTTCAGTGTGATCATGGACGAGCTCCACGGCACAGATAATGTGGCGTACATGGCAACGCTTATGAGTGTTGTCAACGTTCTGGTGTTGGGACTAGAAGACCTGAGGAAGAGGGACCGGCTGCGCCAGGAGTTCATTGGTATGATGAGTCCCTGACGCTACATCAACTTTAGTTATTTTCAGGAGAAGAATGAAGAGCTGGAGGATTCTGACCCACTCGAGTTTGACTGCCTTCACTTCAAGTGGTTGTTATGGTGTTCCAGGCTGTTGCTATGGTACATCTGGGTGTTGCTGTAGAATGTTAAATGAAATGAAATCCATCCTTCCCTGTGACATTATGGTGGCTCAGAGAATATCGGGCTCAGATTTTCTCCCTGTTGTTACAGGACTGCAGCTGCTGGATCTGCTGCCCAGACTGAGGTACTGAGTTAGCATGTCTATAATATATATAATCAATAATAAATGTATCCGTCAGTTAGTGATGTGTCTCTGTCTCCAGGGAAACAGAGGACAAAGACTTGAACATCCAGTGTGATGGGTTTGAGGAGTCTCTGATGGAGGATGAGGAGGAGATGGAGAGACTGTACGGAGGCATCAACATGAGCAGCCATGAGCAGGTCTTCACCTCGCTCTTCACCAAGGTAACTGCCCCTCCAACACCAGCTTCAGTACCACTGTCACATCCAACCCTCCTCCCACACACACACTACACCCCTACATCCTTCCCTCTGTCCAGGTGTCCAGCAGTCCATCCTCGGTCCAGCTGCTGTCCGTCCTTCAGGCCTTGTTGTTGGTGGATCCAGACAAAGCCCCAGTCTGGTCAGCCCTGGAGCTGCTGGCAGACCGAGCCATGCTGCTGGCCCAGGACCGTAAGTCAGTGGAGGTCTTCATCGGTCCGTGTGACCGGAGTCAGACCAGATCCTCCAGGTCTTCAGTTGTGTCAAGTTCAGAGCTTTCCTTTTTCCTCTTCTCATATTAAATCTGTTCACTCAGACTGTTCATTTCATTAACCAACGAATAAAAGCTCAATAGAGGAAATAATCAACAGATGGATGATAATGATGACGATGATGGTGATGATAAGATCTACACAGAACCAGTGAAATACCTGTTTCTTTGGTGTGTTTGGTTGTAGCTGATTTAGATTCTGTTGACACTGCGCTGGAGAGACTCCTCCCCAAAAAGTCCCTCTCAACCAATCACAGGATCCAGACCATCGATAGGGCGGTACAGACACAACTACTTGGCAGTCCACTTGGCCAATCAGAGGTGCTTATTAAGGATGCTTCAAAGCCAGCTTCAGCAGTGTCTTTTCAAGTTCATCCCACTTCCCCTTCACCTGGTATAAAAGCTCCTCCCTCTCCCATACCTGATCTGGGAGCTCCACCTCCTCCCCCTCCCCTACCAGGGATGGGAGCTCCACCCCCCCCTCCTCCCCTACCAGGGATGGGAGCTCCTCCTCCTCCCCCTCCCCACAGTGACATCATTGTAGCTCAGGCATCTCATGGTTTGGGCAGCTCATATTATAGGCCTGCACCACAAACAGGCACCGCCCCCTGCCCCACCCTGCGCATGAAGAAACTGAACTGGCAGAAGCTGCCGTCTCAAATGGTGACAGGTCAGTGATGAGAGGTCTTTAGTCCTGAACCGTGGGTCAGGTTCAGGACTCTGGTCTTCATGTGTGGACTCTGTCTGTCTGCAGCTCATCAGTCTCTGTGGACATCCACATCTTCAGACTCGGTGGAACCAGATTACTGCAGCATTGAGCAGCTCTTCAGTCTTCCTCCAACTGAGACCAAGACCAGGACTAAAACCACCACCCAGCCCAAAGAGGTTGAATGGCTCAAACCTGTAGCCCCTCCCCCTGCGTCTCCTGTGGTTCAGTTGATCAGTCAGTCAGTTTATCAGTCACAGTTAATCAGCCAGACAGTTGATCAGATGGTCAGTAAGTTAATCAGTCAGTCAGTTGATCAGTTGGTCAGTCAGTTGATCCGTAAGTTAATCAGTCAGTCAGTTAATCAGTCAGTCAGTTGGTCAGTTAATCAGTCAGTAAGTTAATCAGTCAGTCAGTTGGTCAGTTAGTTGATCAGTAAGTTAATCAGTCAGTCAGTTGATCAGATGGTCAGTAAGTTAATCAGTCAGTCAGTTGATCAGTTGGTCAGTCAGTTGATCCGTAAGTTAATCAGTCAGTCAGTTAATCAGTCAGTCAGTTGGTCAGTTAATCAGTCAGTCAGTTGGTCAGTTAGTTGATCAGTAAGTTAATCAGTCAGTCAGTTAATCAGTCAGTCAGTTGATCAGTTGGTCAGTCAGTTGATCAGTAAGTTAATCAGTCAGTCAGTTGGTCAGTTAATCAGTCAGTAAGTTGATCAGTAAGTTGATCAGTAAGTTAATCAGTCAGTCAGTTAATCAGTCAGTCAGTTAATCAGTTGGTCAGTTAATCAGTCAGTAAGTTAATCAGTCAGTTGGTCAGTTAGTTGATCAGTAAGTTAATCAGTCAGTCAGTTAATCAGTCAGTCAGTTGATCAGTTGGTCAGTCAGTTGATCAGTAAGTTAATCAGTCAGTCAGTTGGTCAGTTAATCAGTCAGTCAGTTAATCAGTCAGTCAGTTGGTCAGTTAATCAGTCAGTAAGTTAATCAGTCAGTCAGTTGATCAGTAAGTTAATCAGTCAGTCAGTCAGTTAATCAGCCAGTCAGTTGATCAGTCAGTTTTTCAGTCAGTTGATCAGTTGATCAATAAGTTAATCAGTTGATCAATAAGTTAATCAGTGAGTCACTCAGTTGGTCAGTCAGTTAATCAGTCAGTCAGCTGATCAGTCAGTCAGTCAGTTAATCAGCCAGTCAGTTGATCAGTCAGTCAGTTAATCAGTCAGTCAGTTAATCAGTCAGTCAGTTGATCAGTCAATCTGTTGGTCAGTCAGTCAGTTGATCAGTCAGTAAGTTGGTCAGTCAGTCAGTTGATCAGTTAGTCAGTTGATCAGTCAGTCAGTTAATCAGTCAGTCAGTCAGTTTTTCAGTCAGTTAGTTGGTCAGCCAGTTAATCATACAGTCAGTTGATCAGTTAGTCAGTTGATCAGTCAGTCAGTTAATCAGTCAGTCAGTTGATCAGTTGGTCAGTCAGTCAGTTAATCAGTCAGTCAGTTGATCAGTTAGTCAGTTGATCATTCAGTCAGTTAATCAGTCAGTTAGTTGATCAGTCAGTTAATCAGTCAGTTAGTTGGTCAGTCAGTTAATCAGTCAGTCAGTTGATCAGTTAGTGAGTTGATCAGTCAGTCAGTTAATCAGTCAGTTTTTCAATCAGTTAGTTGGTCAATCAGTTAATCAGTCAGTCAGTTGATCAGTTAGTCAGTTGATCAGTCAGTTGGTCAGTCAGTCAGTCAGTTAATCAGTCAGTCAACATCTCCTCTCTCTGTCCACAGATTTCCTTCATTGATGCCAAGAAAAGCCTCAACCTCAACATCTTCCTCAAACAATTCAAATGGTGACAAATCCACTTCCTGCCTTTCAGCCATTACAAACACACCTCTGTGATGACATCACATCCAGTCCAAAGACTCTCACCTGTCCTTCATGTCTCACCTGTCCTTCATCTGTCTCACATGTCCCTGACCTGTCTGTGCTGTCTCCCCTTGGTCTCTCACCTGCAGTTCCCACAAGGACTTTGTGTCTTTGATCCAAAAAGGAGACAGATCCAAGTTTGATGTAGAGGTCCTAAAACAGTTTATCAAACTGCTTCCTGAGAAACATGAGGTCAGAAGTCACACCTGTCCTCCTGTCTCACCTGTCCGTTGTTTCTCACCTTGAACTGTTGTATTTGCTGCACCTCAGTCCTTCTTTACCCACCTGCCTTAACTCTTACTTCACCTGTCATGTAGTGTCCTTCACTTGTCTCACCTGTACCTGTCCTGTGATTTACCCATTTTTCACCTGTCTCACATGTCCCTCCCTAGATAGAGAACCTGAGGTCTCACCAAGCAGACAGGGACAAGATGGCATCAGTGGACCAGTTTTACCTGCAACTGCTGGATGTCCCTAGGTAAGAGACAGCACCACCTGTAACAGACTCACCTGTTGGATTGACACTGATCAGATGTGTTCACTGTGTGTGTGTAGTTACTCTCTGAGGATACAGTGTATGTTGCTGTGTGAGGAGAGCAGCTCTGTGCTGGAGGCTCTGAAGCTTAAAGCTGAAGTCTTGGACCGAGCCTGTCAGAGTGTGTATACACAACACACAACACACACTACATAACAACATACGCACTACACATCAGTTCAGCAGAGGTTGAATACAAATGAACAAGGACTGATCAGGACAACAATACAACAATACTGACACTGTGTCTGCCTCTCTCTTCCTTCCTGTTGTGTTGTGTTGTTCTGTTGTCATGTTGTTGTGTTGTGTGTTTAAGGTCTGAGGGAGAGCACTCGGCTGCCCAGCTTCTGTAAACTCATCCTCAGTGTTGGAAACTTTCTCAACTATGTGAGTCTTTGTAAACACATGTACCAGATGTGTGGCAGGTGTGTAAAAGATTGTTGCTGCAGCCCAGAAATATTTGGACAGTGACACAATTTTCATGATTTGGGCTCTGTGTGCCACCATATTGGATTTGAAATGAAACAACTGAGATGCAACTGAAGTGTAGACTTTCAGGTTTAGTTCAAGGGGCTGAACAAAAATATCCTATGAAACGTTTAGTAATTGCAACCATTTTTATACAAAGTCTCCTCATTTCAGGGGCTCAAAAATAATTGGAGAAATTAACATGACCATAAGTAAAATGTTCATTTTTATTACTTTGTTGAGAATCCTCTGCAGGCAATGAAGTCTGAAACCCATTGACATCACCAAACGCTGGGTTTCCTCCATTGTGATGCTTTGCCAGGCCTTTACTGCAGCTGTCTTCAGGTGTTGTTTGTTTGTGTTTCTTCCTGCCTTAAGTTCTGTGCTGGATCAGGATGAGATCTGGTGATTGACTCGGCCATTGCAGAATATTCCACTTCTTTGCCTTAAAAAACTCCTGGGTTGCTTTCACAGTATGTTTTGGGTCATTGTCCATCTGTACTGTGAAGCGCTGAGCAGAAAGTTTGTTCCTATACACTTCAGAGTTCATCTGGCTGCTTCTGTCTTCTGTCACATCCTCAATAAACACTAGTGACCCAGTGCCATCACACTGCCTCCACCGTGTTTTACAGAAGATGTGGTGTGCTTTGGATCATGAGCTGTTCCAACCCTTCTCTATTTCTTCCTCCCATCATTCTGGTACAGGTTGGTCTTAGTTTCATCTGTCCAAAGAATGCTCTTCCAGAACTGGGTTGGCTTCTTTAGATATTTTTTGGCAAAGTCTAATCTGGCCTTTCTATTTTGAGGCTGATTAATGGTTTGCACCTTGTGGTGAACCCTCTGTATTTGCTCTCATGAAGTCTTCTCTTTATGGTAGACTTAGATACTGATACACGACTTCCTGGAGAGTGTTCTTGACTTGGGTGGATGTTGTGAAGGGGTTTTTCTGAGTTCCCCAGGTCAGGTGCTCTTTTTTTCTCAGAATGTACCAAACTGCTGATTTGGCCACTCCTAACATTTCCACTCTCTCTCTGAAGGATTTCTTCTTTTCTTGCAGCTTAAGGACGGTCTGTTTCACTTCCATTGAGAGATCCTTTAACACATGTTGTGGATTCACAGCAACAGCTTCCAAATACAAATGCCACACCTGGAATTACCTTCAGACCTTTTACCTGCTTAATTGATGATGGAGTAATGAGGGAATAGCCCATGTAGCCCATGAAATAGCTTTTGAGTCAATTGTCCAATTACCTTTGGACCCTTGAAAGAGGCAGCTACATATTAAAGAGCTATAATTCCTAAACCCATCCTCCGATTTGGATGTGAATACCCTCAAATTAAAGCTGAGTCTGCACTTCAAGCCCACATTGATTATATAACGGCATCTTGAATATGTTTTGGTAAACAGCTAAAATAAGAAAACTGTCAGTGTCCAAATATATATGGACTGTAACTGTATCACCAACATCTGTGGATCTGATTTGAACAAATCTGAGGAGATATCATCAGTGGTCATGTGACATCATCGTGTGATGTCATCATGTGATGTGTTTCAGGGGACTCACACAGGGAACGCTGAGGGTTTTAAGATCAGCACTCTGCTCAAACTGACAGAAACTAAAGCCAACAGGTCCAGAGTTACCCTGCTGCACCACATCCTACAGGTAACACACTGGAACCACAGTGGTTCTACTAGTCATACTGGGACAGAACCAGCACTGTCGGCCCAAATGGCATTCTACACTTATTATCTGTGGTCAACAGGAGGTGGAGGCGAACCATCCCGACCTGCTGAACTTGCCGGATGATCTGGAGATCTGTGGAAAGGCTGCTGGGTGAGATGTTCTCCACACTAACGGTGTCTTGTCAGGTGTAATAGTGTGGAACCGACAGAACCGGGATCAATGAGGCTGTTGTTTGTGTTCAGGGTCAATGTGGAGTCTATTCAGTCAGAATCAAACTCTCTGAACAAACAGCTGAAAAACTCTGAGACCAGTGTTTCCTGTTCGTCTGAGGACCTGAAGGAGCAGTACCTGTCCACCATTCAGGTACGGTACCAGGCTCTGCCCCCTGCAGAAGGAACCTGCTCATCTGGGAAGTTTTGACAATCAGACACGTCACAAACCGGTCTTCTTCTGTGATGTATGTTTAGGAAAGCTTGCAGTTATGTGAACAGCTGCAGCAGTTGTTGTCCTCGGTGGAGGACCGGAGGACAGACCTGTCCGTCTACCTGTGCGAAGACAGCAGCAGCTTCTCCCTCAATGAACTCTTCAACACCATCAAGACCTTCAGAGGACTGTTCCTCCAAGCAATGGAGGTCAGCCAATCACAGTGCATCACTGTGGGGGCATGTCTTTGTTGCATTGATATTGTTTGTTGGTTGGTTTTGTCACATATCACACCTGATCACCTGATGGTTTCCAGGAGAATGAGAGCCGCAGGGAGCAGGAGAGGAGGAGGAGGCAGCAGGAGGAGGAGAGGAAACACAGAGGAGACACCAGGATCAGTGAGTCCACAGTCATTCCACCTTAAATCAGGTTTGAGGTACTTGTAGACCAGGGTTGAGGTCCTTGTCTTCCTGTCGTCCTCCAGTCCAGAAGGATATGTCAAACCAGGATGGTGGCTGCATCATCGACAACCTGCTGGCTGAGATCAGGAAAGGCTACAACCTGAAAAAGACCAGACCCCAAGCTGAGAGGGGCAGCAGAGTCCACGGTGAGGACTGTGGTGGACTTGTTTAGACTCTGACCTTTGACCTTTGTCCCTGAAGCTGTGATTAACTGTTGTTAGATCATCCTGGGCCCATACAGAAGTCAATGGCTGTGGACCAGCCAGATTCTCGTGTTTCCAACCAATCAGAGAAGCCAGCTGACGTCCCAGAGCCAGTCCAGATTCCCAGATATCAACCAGCACAAACGAGACCAGTACCAGGATCAGCCGAGACTGAGAGTGGCCCCACAGAGACCGAAAACCTCCCTGAAGCCACCGCCCTCACTGCTTCTGACACTCAGGGGGACCAGAGCCAGACTGGAGTCCAGGTCTCAGCTCCCAACCCAGAGACCAGAGTCAGAGCTCTTGCAGGAGAGGAGGAGGTCCAGTTCAGACCAGATGGCCCAGGAACAAAGGAAGACTTACACCGGAATGTAGAGTCTGAGTTTGAGGAGATCACATCATTTGAGGCGAGACCAGCCGAACACCACGGTGATTCAGGTCCTGGTCCAGACAGACCAGCAAAGCCCATGACTGGGTTAGCAGGTACAGTCTAGGGGATGTGGTAAAGTCTGTATCGTATACTTGACAGTTAAAATATCATTTTGGGTCTGAAGTCTCAGGTTGTTTGGTGGTTCTGACGTGTTCTTGTTCAGCCACTGCTGTTCAGACTGTGTGGACAACAACCAATCAGAGCTCTTCTTTGACCTCCAGGAGCCGACGTTCCTGCTGGACCCAATCTCTCCAAAACAAAGAGAGGATGTGTTTCACACTGAGGTGAGTTCACTGGGTCACTCTTTGCCCTGAGCCAAGTCTCTCAGGCTGCAAGTCATTCTTCCTTCTATTTGATGAAACCTGAGAGGCTCATCAGGGCACAATGTAAACGCTGAAATTAGTTTTTAAACGTAACTTTATTTTCTAAAGATTTTATTTGTTTCCTGTTGATTTTTCTTGTTCTCTGTTTCCTGTCCAGGTGAACCAAGGAGGACTTGTCTCCTCGAATCAGTTTGAGAGAAACATGAAAAATAAAAACTAAGCAGAGAAACAGTTTTTCTGTTTTGAGCTTTTATTTTTCTGTTTGAAAGCTGATGTCAGTTTACCTGAGCAGACAGGTGAGTCAGGGCTCCACTGACCCCCCCTACCCCAGGTCACAGGTCCAAATGATCCACAGACTGAAAAAGAAAATAATTACAAATTAAATAATAAATTAGTTGAAACTCTGTTGTCCTCATCTTCATCTTCATCATCGTGTTGTCCCTTCAAACAGAAACAGGAAATGAAATGAGTCACTGAATTGAGAATAAATCTGGAATCCTTTCAAATTAAAAGCTCAGTGTGAGACAGTTACAGACCGTGATTAAAAAACATTCATGTGTATAATTGTACAGCATCAGTGTTAGAGCATCTTGCAAATGGCAACGGTCGTTGTCATGACAACCAGGTCTCTGCAGTGACGGAGTGACAGGCCCGCGTTTTATTGATAAAAACAGTGACGACATCTTTAGTTAAAATGTGGTTCACAACAGTCGTGGACGGATCACGTGACAACGCCCCCCAGGCCCCCAGGGCTCCATTATAACAATGAGAAGAAGAAAAGAGCCAACACCAAATCATCATCAGTTTTATTGTTGGACTCATTATTTCAATGGCGCTGCAAACGGTGAGGTGACGTCATCCCTGAACGACCATCAGATCACATGACTCCAGCAGAAAATATGAGAGGATTTTATTAATAATGTTGATTTGTGTGTGTTTGACGTTGAACCTGCAGCAGGTTGATGATCAGCCGTTAATTTACTCACACAGGAAATCAGCCCGCCTTCACAATAAGAGCAAAGTGAGACGAAACAGGCTGAACTGAAGGTGAACGCGCCGTTTGACTCCACGTGACTGATTTTTGACATCCTGTTTTTAACATCGAAACCGAATAAAGGTTTGAACTGTCAGTTCAATCCTTTTACTCATCAACAGTTTGAGGGTAAACAGGATGTGAAACTGTCCCCTTCATCCTGAATCGGTTTCTGTCACAGGAAGGGATGAAAATGCATGCATCCACTATCACTTCTCCGTCAGGGTGGAGCCAATGGAGCCAGTCCCAGCTGACACTGGGGAGACGGGGTTCACCTAGACAGGTGTATCACTACCACCGTGCTGCCTACTGACGAAGATCTATCTGTATAATACATTTAGAGACTGAGTTTCCCGCCACCTCATCGCTCTCCTGGTTTATTAAGAACAGAGTGGGGGCAGTGATTCGGATTTCCGATCTGCTTTTAGCCTGAGACTTTTATGTTGAAGGCCTCAGTGCTGCTCTTCCGGTGTCGTGGTTGTTAACGCGGTGCGTCTTGACGCAGCGGGTGGCAGCTGGTGCGTCAGGAGGAGACGGACGGAGAGATGCCATAGCAGCGGCAGCATCACCGGGAGGATCTCATCCAGTCTCCGATCAGCTTCCTGTCGGTGTCACCGTCTCACCGGCTCCGCTCCGGGACGCCTCTCATGCTCTGTCCGCCTCGCAGCGCGTCAGTGTGGGTTATAATCGGCGGAGAACATCGGCGGAGCGGCAGCAGCATCTGGAGCAGAGGTAGGAGCTGCAGGAGGGGGAGGGGGACAGGGCGTGGAGGA
>CM076665.1:21826861-21842106 GCA_038496675.1 Rachycentron canadum
GGGACAGGGCGTGGAGGATGGGGGGGGGGGGGGTCTCTCTGTCTGCCTGTCCGGTTCTCTGTCTGTCCTGCTCCACGTTACCGGCGCCTTATCCGGCACCACGGCGGAGAGGCTCCTCCTGTCCGGCCTGCAGGCGCGGATGAGGCGCTGAGGCCCGCAGGGATCTCTCCGATGAGCTGCTACACCTCATCCAGCATCCAGAGTGTGTGCGTGTGTGTGTTATCACGGGTGTGGTTCAGGTGAACTCGGTTGAAGCATTTCGATGATGATGATGATGATATCATAGAGGTGAAAAGGTCCAAGGACACCACACCAGTCAGGCCGAAGAGGCTGCAGAAACAGGTCACGTGACGCGATGAGTGACAGGTGACACTAAAGGAAGGTGAAGCATCATCATGATAAAACTGATAAATGATCAGAGGATGATGTCAGAGCTGCAGTCACAGTTATTATGGATCAATCAGCTTATCATTCACCAATCAATGTCACTTTCACAGTTTTTCTGTGGTCCAGGTCCCGATCCAGGTCAGAATGCATCAGGACTGGATTATGACTAATATCAATAGATCGATTAAATATCTGGTCCACAAACACCAAAGTCTATGTCCTCAAAGATTTATTGTCTGATCAACAATGAGATCAACAACAAAACTGACAGAGGACAGTTTGTTTGTTGTTTAGATATTTGTCCTGGATGAAAATTGGTCTCTCTGCTTCTTCTCCAACAGTCTCTCAGCATAAGATGCAACCTAAATTTACCTCTTTTTTTACCCAGGATGCTCTGGGGTTTCCCAACAGGCCTGCGAAGATGAGTGTAACATCATGGTTCCTGGTGAGCAGCTCGGGCACTCGACATCGCCTCCCCAAAGAGATGATCTTTGTGGGCCGAGAGGACTGCGAGCTCATGCTGCAGGTGAGACAGTCTGTCGACAGGTGAGACAGTCTGTGGACAGGTGAGAAAGTCTGTAGACAGTCTGTAGACAAGTCAGACAGTCTGTGGACAGGAGAGACAGTCTGTGGACAGGAGAGACAGTCTGTGGACAGGTGAGAAAGTCTGTAGACAGACTGTAGACAAGTCAGACAGTCTGTGGACAGGAGAGACAGTCTGTAGACAGGTGAGAAAGTCTGTAGACAGTCTGTAGACAGGTGAGACAGTCTGTAGACAGTCTGTAGACAAGTCAGACAGTCTGTGGACAGGAGAGACAGTCTGTGGACAGGAGAGACAGTCTGTGGACAGGTGAGACAGTCTGTAGACAGTCTGTAGACAGGTGAGACAGTCTGTGGACAGGTGAGAAAGTCTGTAGACAGTCTGTAGACAGGTGAGACAGTCTGTGGACAGGTGAGAAAGTCTGTAGACAGGTGAGAAAGTCTGTAGATAGTCTGTAGGCAAGTGAGACAGTCTGTAGACAGGAGAGACAGTCTGTGGACAGGAGAGACAGTCTGTGGACAGGAGAGACAGTCTGTAGACAGTCTGTAGACAAGTCAGACAGTCTGTGGACAGGAGAGACAGTCTGTGGACAGGTGAGACAGTCTATGGACAGGCTGTGGACAGGTGAGGCAGTCTGAACAGGTGAGGCAGTCTATGGACAGGCTGTGGACAGGTGAGACAGTCTATGGACAGGCTGTGGACAGGTGAGGCAGTCTGTGGACAGGTGAGACAGGCTGTGGACAGGTGAGGCAGTCTGTGAACAGGTAAGACAGTCTGTGGACAGTCTATGGTGAGGCTGTGGACAGGTGAGGCAGTCTGAACAGGTGAGACAGTCTATGGACAGGCTGTGGACAGGTGAGGCAGTCTGTGGACAGGTGAGACAGGCTGTGGACAGGTGAGACAGTCTGTGGACAGGTGAGACAGTTTATGGACAGGTGAGGCAGTCTGTGGACAGGTGAGACAGTTTATGGACAGGTGCAGCAACATATATTCTGTTGGCGATTGTTTGGCAGGAAGTGTCGAAAAGAGAGAGAGAGAGGTGAATTTTCACATTAAGAGTCTGGAGTTGGATCAGTGTTTCCTCTGAAATCAGAATTTGATTATAACCATGTTTCAGCCAAAGGTTGTAGTGACAGATTCTGACTGTCCAGGTTCTGATTCTGCTCTGTGGTCTCAGTCCCGCAGTGTGGACAAACAACATGCTGTCATCAACTACAACCCAACAACTGACGAACACCTGGTGAAGGACCTGGGCAGCCTGAATGGGGTGAGACAGGAAATACTACACAACAAACACACAACATGTCAGCACAACAAACAACGATAAAGAGAATTACATTTAAATCTTTTTCTGACATGTATGGGCTTCCATACATGTCAACAGTAAACAACAGAGTAAAAAACAAAGTAAACAGTAAAGAGTAAACATGTTGTTTTCCTGCAGACATTTGTCAACGACCTGAGGATTCCTGATCAGACCTACATCACCCTGAAACTGTCCGACATCGTCCGCTTCGGATACGATATCCTCCACACTGTGTTTGTGTGTGTAGGTGTTAGTGTGTCTGTGTATGTTAGTGTCTGTGTGTGTGTGTGTGTCTATGTGTGTATGTTAGTGCGTGTGTGTGTGCATGTGTCAGTGTGTTGTTTTTCTGAACCTCCTCTTCACATTCTCACGTCTACGTTCTGGAGAAAAGTCAACACAAAGTCCCAGAGGAGGCTCTGAAGGTGTGAGTGTGTGACCTCATTTCATTTTTAGGTGGTCAACAGTGATTGGCTGTGGTGTCTCTGACATCGTCACTTGTGTGTGTCCTTGCAGCATGAGAAGTACAGCAGTCAGCTGCAGGTGGGTCTAAAGGCCTTGGAGCAGAGGAAGTCGGAGGATCGACGGGCAGAGAAGATTCAAACCAAGAGTCTGACTCAGGGTACGACACTTGACCTGAACAGACCTTGACCTGAAGTTGGCATCAGTCTGACAGGGAATACTCCTGCAGATGATGAGTCATGGTTGTTTGTTGTTAGAAGTAACAAAGCTCTGTAATGCGTGTGATGCTGAACCACCTGCAATAACCTCATGTTGATCATGTGACCTCTGTGCTTCAGAGGCTCCGGTGTCTCGGCCCACGCCTCTGTACGGCCAGCCGTCCTGGTGGGGAGAGGAGGATTATGGGAATAATGTTCAGACCAGTGATGAGCCACATCCAGGTAAAAAAAGCTTTGTCTCTAAGATAAGCTCTTATTTTGAAATGACCACATGTAAATGCAGATGTTGGTGTAAATGGTCAGTTTGACGTCTCTGTGTCCATCAGACGTGCAGAAAGACACCTCGTCTGTGGATGCAGATTTTCCCGCAGCTGTGTCAGACACCCAACCAAAGACCGTCTTCCCCCCATACCACCGTGAACCAAGTTACTTTGAGATCCCCACCAAGGACTTCCAGCACCCCAAAACCTTGGGGGCGGAGCTCCATGAGATCCCCACCAAGGACACAGACACTCCCTCAACTCTGCCTACCTCCACCCCGCCTGTTGTTCAAAGCCACGCCTCCTTCACCATCGAGTTCGACGACGGCATGCCTGGCAAGATCAAGATCAAAGACCACGTCACCAAGTTCTCCACTCGCCAGAGGAAACAGCAGCAGGCTCCTCCCACCAAGACAACCATCACAGCTGCACCTGCCGAGGTGATGTCGGCAGAGAGCAAGGTGGCTGATTGGCTGGTCCACAGTGATGTCAGCATGATGAGGAGACGCCCAACGTGTGAAGACGTTTACAGCACCAAGAGCGACCTCGCCATGAACATCAAGACTCTGAAAGGTGTGAGTCCTCCTGGGTGTCAGCGTTGATACTGTAGAGAAACAGTCATTGAAATTGAAATTGAATGTGGTTCTACTTGTTTCTATTTTGGATGACTCAACTTTATTTGCTCTGCTGTTGGGTGGGGGGTGGGGACTGGGGGTCGGTGGGAGGGTGGTGGGTGGAGGTGGGGTGCAAGTGTCAGAGACTCAAAACCCAAATAGCCTTAACCCCAATGGTCTTTGTGCTTGTTGTCAGGTCACCATCATGAGGATGGAACCCAGAGTGACTCAGAGGATCCAGTTCTTAAGGGAAGGAGTAAATCCCACCACTCTGTCCAATCAGAGCAGTCCGAAGTGTCCCAGCAGACCATCCAATCAGGTCTGTCTGTCCACTGTCCGCCACCTCCGACACAAAAACCCCACCAGCCACTGCAGTACTCTCCACCCAGACCAGCCAAGGCCTCACCTGTGGTCCCTGAACGCCCCATGTCCCAGAGCCCTCCTCAGGCTCCATCCCCCACTGCAGAGACACCAAAGCAGGGGCCACCTGAGCACCTTACCCAGCAGGCCTTCATCATTGAGTTCTTCGACGACAACCCACGGAAAAAACGCTCACAGTCCTTCACACACAACCCCGCCCACACTGACTCATACCCTGCCTTGAAAGCCAAGCTGGAGCGGCGGAAAGGTGGCGAGAGGCCTGCATCTGTACACGGCCACATCCCTCCCACCCAGCAGGTCACCATTCCTCTAAAGGGTCAGGGCCACAGTGGACCCCAGAGGTCAAGCTCTTTGAAGAGGGAGAAGACAGAGGGGGAGACAGCCTCGTCAAGTTCCTCTTCGCGGTCGTCCTCGGGCATCATCATCAGACCTTTCGGCAGTGTTGGGAAGAAGTCCAAGCTTGCCCAGGAGTTCGCTGCTGAGTTCCTGAAGGATTCGAGACAACCAGACTGTTCTCCGACCAAGGACAAGATGTCACCTCCACCGATGTCTGCGCCACCGGTAATGGTGTCACCTGCCCATGCAAGGATTCCCTCCCCACAGGAACCCCAAGCACTGTCTTCAGTCTCCTACCCCTCCTCACCCTTACAGCCGCCAGCAATCTCAAAGTCCTCCATCCCCTCCAATGCTCGCCAGACTGCCTCTCCGATCCACTCCTCTGGACCTCACACATCCTCGATGCTGCCCCTGGGTGTCCGAGCAGGAGACGCAAAAGGTTCCCAGAGGATGGTGAGGAATGAGGAGGATGACAGTCTGAGTGATGCCGGGACCTACACCATTGAGACAGAATCGCAGGACAAAGAGGTGGAGGAGGCTCGCAACATGATTGATCAGGTGAAGTAACATGCTCCCTGAAATCTTCACTTGTATAAAAGTGCATCAGCATCTTGCATAACACAGAACTGTTACAGGTAGGTTGCTTTGTATTGAGAGAGACAACAGGTCATGTTCATGGTTCCTGGATGTGTTATTTCTGTCACTGCTGCTGGTGAAAGAACAAAAACATGTTCTTTGTTGAGGTTATCAGAGATATGATGCCACAGTGTTTGACCAACCCACCATCACCCTTCCCATATCAGTCTATTGTCAGTCGAAAGACAGATCCTGGATCCTTATCAGGTTCGGGGTCCAACACAACTTAGAACTATCTTCATCTGAGACGTGCTTATATTAACAGAATATTTTAGATTGCTTTAGGGATGCATGAAACCTCATGTCCTTATTGCTCCGTCCTGTTACCGTGGTCCTGCCCCCCTCCTCATGCATGCCCTGTGCTCTGACAGGTATTTGGTGTCCTCGACTCTCCAGAGTACAGTGGTGTGACCACAGGAGTCTATAGACCTGTAATAAATGATGGCAAGGATGAGCAAGCTAACCTACCTAGTGATGGTAGCACTGTGGACCTGTTGCATGGCTTTATCCCAGCTGCTATCAGCAGCCCCACAACAGGCCCCATTCAGGTAAAAACCACTGGAAAACTGACTCAGAAACTGGAAAGAATATCTGTGTAGCATGTTCTGATCCCAGTGCATGCATACTGGTTTCCCTCAGGTTCTCCTGTTTCATATTTTAATCTGTCAAGTCTTGCTGGGCTTTGTTCACTTTTCTATTGTCTTGTAACATTCACATTCTCTTTCCCAGGTTCCAGCTGCTCATGCAGCAGGTCTGGAAGGACCTAAGTGGGTTTCCCGTTGGGCCAGTCTGGCAGACAGCTATGCTGACCCTGGATCCACTCCACCTCACGGGGAATGTCTAGAAGGTGCAGTTAAACTTCTATTTGTCAGAAACAACAGTTAAGGGCGAAGTATCAAACCTTCGTTGTCCATCTGGTATTAACACAAGACCTAAATCTGGATGATAACTGATCACAGGCCATAATAAAAAGTGTTCTCATTGTCTGCGCTGTGGACCACCACATGTGGTCTGGCTGATCCAGTACTATATGATTAGTGACATGTTCTCTTTCCACCTGACATGGTCGGTTGAGTAATGGAACAAATTGTTCTTGTAGATTTGCGCTTCATGAGCCGGTCGATCGGAAACTACAGTTATGACAACTCTGAGTCAGAGTCTAGCCACAGCTCCAGGACACGAAGGCTGCTGCCCCAGGTGCCTCCAGAAAAGCTGGATAGTGTCTCGCCGAGTATCCTGATTCGCCGTGAATCTTACCAAGGCCAGGAGCCTCTGGAGAGAGTCTGTGGTCCTCCCCGCCCACAGGACTCCACCCAGAGACTTTTCGTTCAGGATGATGTGGATCCAGACAGCTTGAGTGATGCCAGCCGCTCAGATGATGGACCCGTTTTGGAGAAAACAAAGAAGAATCAGACCAGTAGTGGATCAATATCTCCAGGGGTTGCTGGTACTCAGTTTAAAGGTCAGGAGAAGGTGTCTCCATCCACTAAGTCCACCTCCTTCTACATCGGTTCTGAAGACCATCCAGGAAAACCCGACCAGTCTCAGAGCCCGGTACAGTCAGAGAGGACACGAGATACCCCAGGAAAACCTCCCCCCACCACAGTCCTGATCCGACACCTGAGTGGACATGAACCTAAGAGGGCAGGTGTGAAAGCCAACAGCTCCGCTCCAAACCTCCAAACACAGGACAAGGATGCTGTAGCAGCTAAAGACATTTGTATGTCCTCATTTGTCCGGCAGGAGAGCTTCACCAAAGACCAGCCCAGTGACACTGCCCAGATGAAGAAACTTCCCCACATCTCCAGCCACCCATCCATCAGAGACCTGGAGCAGAGCAGGGAGAACATCCAGGACACACAATCCTTCCTTCAGGAGACTGAGGGAACTCTGTCCTCTCTGGATACCAAGTTCCCCTCATCTGGTTCAGGTCGCAGCTCAAAGAAAGGTGGCTCCTCCAGCCACATGGACGACTCCCTATCTGGTGAGTCAGATGTGGACACAGCAAGCACAGTGAGCCAAGTGAGTAGTAAAAATACTCCAGTAAGCTCTGTTTCTAAAAAGCGTCCCACCATTAGCAGCCTTCAGAAGGAAAAGTCCTCATCCAGCCCGTCCATCCAAGAAAAGGGACGGCAGCTCACCGCCCGTGAACGACTCTCTGAGAAACGCAGAAGCCAGGCAACTGCTGATGCATCAAATAAGGCAGAGGCAGCAAAGCGCTTCCAGATGCGCCGTAGTGCAGGGAACCGTGGCTCTCTGGATCTGTCTGAGGGCCAACAGGGCTCTGGTCCACACTGGACTGAAACTACATCATCTGACCATGAAACGTCCCGTCCATCCAGCCGCAGCAGGAAAATCATTGCCCCTCTTCAGAAAGAAGACAACGGAAAGTCAGGAAAGACAGCGACTCAGCAGGTTCTGACACGTTCCAACAGCCTGTCAGCACCACGACCAACCCGAGCATCCATGCTTCGTCGAGCACGACTGGGTGAGGCCTCAGACAATGAAGGTGCTGAGACCGACCGGGCATCACAAAATTCTGACAATATTTCTGCACCGTCCAAAGTGCCGGCTGAGGGGAAGAAGCTGTCCAGGCTGGACATCTTAGCGATGCCTAGGAAGAGAACAGGCTCCTTCACAGCTCCCAGCGACAATGAGGCATCTTCCACAGGTCGGGCTGGTTTCTCGAATCGGAACTCCGAGGCTGTTGCAACCGCCAGGAAGACGTCAGTGGGTGATGTTCGCCAGGCAAATACCAAAGGGGGTGGAGCTTCAGGGAAGCAACCACTGACCCGTACTCGATCCAGTGGAGCCAAGTACCCCAGTACTGGTGAGTCCCAGCTACTTGTGTTCTTAGTTTTCAATACATAATATTTTTGGTACATTGTCCTGTCTGTGGTTACCAGGTTGTTATTGAGGATTTGAGCCTCAACAACTTTGGTTCTGCCATTGCCAAGTCTGGTTCCCAGGTGTCCTTAATTGTGAGTGGTTTGATTGGTTTGATTTGTGTGGTTTTGTACATTTTTATGAAGACTTGTTAAAATTATTGCAGAAGGCAAGGACACTGTCCTTTTCATTTACTGATGCAGACTCCAAAATGAACAAAATGAACAAACTGGCACATTTATCTGAATGATGAGACTATTCTTGTGGAATTTGTCACTAATCTGAAAGGCAGTGTTTAAACTCATTAGCTCCTGAGATCAGCTGATCTCAACAAATGTACCTTGACTTCTTCTCTCCTTAGTACATGTCTGGTATTTGTTGCAGATACGACTCTATGATGTTTTTGTTTTCCTACAAAGCCTTTTTTCTTTCAACAAAGAAAAGCTAAAAGTTAAAACCAACATCACTGTGACCATGGAAACATTTCACAGGTAAAACATCCTGAGCACAAATGTGTGACTCACAGATCTGCTTTTCATAATCTGTAGGAAACATCTTCAGATTTCAGTTGCTGCCTGTGGAGTCTGCTGCTGTTACCATAGCAACGCAGCTTCACAACATCAGGTTCTGTAATCCTCATCATGTCTGGATCCAGGATGTGACCATGAATCCATATCCTGCTGTAACTGACACTAAAGTGGACTCATTGTTGTTAAATTGTTGAGATGCATCCACCCAGATTTGTAACATATAACAAAATTCAGCTTCATTCAGACCCTGAATTAAACCAAATCTGGTACAGGAGTGGAAAGACTCAAACGTCTGAATTTATTCACCTGCTATTGGCACAGCAACAGTCTGAAGGATGCTGATTGGATGTTTCTGGCCCCAGTGCTCTGTGGTGAAATTAACCAAAGTTGACTGTTCACAGGTTCCCGTCGCAGACAGAAGGGCTCAGACTTCTCTTCCTCCTCTGAGGAAGAATTCGAAACCAATGCTGGCACTTCTAAAGCAAAACGCTCCTCCCATTCTTCCACCTCCACCCAGACTCCCCGCGGCCACCGGACAGCTGCCACTCGTTCCAAATCCGTTTCTCTGGAGACGGAGGAGGACGAAGACCAGAATGAGGTTGACCCCTACCAGAACTGGTCCACGCACAGCGCAGAGATTGCCAAGTAAAATAACAATGACATGTGTGTGTGCACTGTATCCAGACAGTCCATCTCTCTGACCTCTATGTTGACCCTTTGTGTGTTTGCCATCCAGGCTCAGTCAGGACCTGGCCAAAGACCTGGCCATCCTGGCGAAGGAAATCCATGACGTCGCAGGGGACGGAGACTCGCTGAGCTCCGGCATGGGCACCACCACGTCACCCAACTCGCTGCCTAACACGCCAGCCTCCACCATCTCTGCCAGGGAGGAGGTGGGCCATGCACCGCCAACATCCCCATCACACCACAGCCATGAAACTGGGAGCACACCTCAGGGTTTTCACACAGGGTGGGCTCAGTCAGATGGGTGGCGTTAGCTGTTTCCTCCACTGTGTTCCCAGTTCATAATCCTGGTCTGTGGTTCTGAGTCTGGTTCTCTTCAGTTGACTTTCAGGTTGATTGACAGGAGCCTTCATCACGCTTCGGGTTCTCATGACTCATTTCTCTGTTCTGCTGCACAGACGCCATCTTATCCATACTTTCGTGGGGTTCGACCATCTGAGGTGTCTAACTCTGACTCATCACAATCCTGCACTGCGATTGGTTCTCCTCCACCATCCCGCCCTTCCCATCACTGATCCTAACACTCCCTTCTCATCCGTGTTGGATTGTTCTGAAGCTTTCAGACTTTTTCATTTGTCTGTTTGAGTCTCGTTCAAAGTATCCTTCACAACAGAACTGCTGAGTCAGCACAAAACAAAGGCCACCTGCAGCTGGTGGACCAGCATCCAGTCCAATGCAGTCCAGTCAAATCCAACCCAGTCCAGTCCAACTCAGTCCAATCCAGTCCACTCTAATCCAGCCCAGTCCAGTCATGTCATGTCTAACCCAGTCCAACCCAGTCCAGTCCAGTCCAGTCAACCCAGTCTAATTAAGTCCAATCCAGTCCAGTCCAGTCCAGTCCAACAAATCCCAGTGCAGTCTAGTCCAGTCTAGTCAAGTCCAGTATTCCAGACTACACCTTTGTCCAGTCCAGCTCTAACCTGCCCTGCTCTACTGTACCTAACCCCACCTTTAAAAAATGGACCTGCTGGTCCCGATATATTGTTGGTTTTTTTTTTGGGTTTTTTTTTGTGCTCACTCAATGGTTTTGCAGTAAATACACTTCCATTATGATGCACCATTAATGAACTAGTTTTATTGGTTTTGGGACAATCACATGGAGATGGAGACCAGTACCATCCTCCTGCACTCCCACATTTCCCTCTTGTTGATTGGCTGTGTCCCAGCAGTACTAAAATTTACTACATATTGTTGGACTCCACCATTGCAGCTGCATGTTGACTTGGTGCATGCATTCACAGAGCACTGCCATCACCAGCTTGCTGGTTTGATCCCCAATATTCAGAGGTTAGATCACCAGAGCCAGACTCCCTCTGCTCTCTTTCCAGCTGGTCCAACATATCCCCGAGGCCAGTTTAAACTACCAGAAGGTTCCTCCAGGTTCTGCCGCCATCTCGGACCTGGATGCAAACATGAATGAGCCAGAGCCCGGTTCTAAGCAGCGTCGTCCATGGAACCGCGAAGAGGTCACTGTCTAATCCCACTGATGCTACGTTCACGCTGCAGCTCGGTGTGAACAGTCTGGAGGCCTGTATAATATTTACTGATGATTTCACAGCAATTTGACTTAAAACAGAAATTGACTTCTCAATCTTCAGAGTCTCCTCCTCCTCCATCAGGTCTTCAGAGTCTTGTTCTCCTGATGCTCTGAGCTGTTTGTTTCTCCTTCAACTAGAGAATCAGCTCTTTCTAACAAGCCCTGATTTGTCCTGTGTGACACTGACTTCAGTGATAAACTTATGAAGGAAGTTAGTTCAGATCTGGATCGGTCTGAGCCTTTGACTGGAGCATTGCTGCTTTACTTCTGTGTGTTTATCCATCCATTCTCATCCTCCATCTTTGATAGTGACGTCTAGAGTCACGTCTCTACATGGGACACTCCTATTGGCTCCAGTGGGTGATGTCACAACCAATCAGAGTGTCTCCTTCAGAGGCCTAGCTGTCAGCTGCTTGTAGCCAAAGTCAATGGGATCAATCCTGTATTTTTCTGATCTCAGAGTGAGGAGAAGTTGCTCTGAGTTTATTGTAGTGACAGAATAAAGAAAGAGATACATGGACAATAAGATATTTAGAGCATTAGAGGCTTTGGAGCTGATTTTTCATCATTACTGCTCCAAAGAATGAGCAGAACTCAGATAAAGAGAGAAACTTCAAATCAGCTCTAGAACAACACAAACACGTGTGTAACTTTCTGTGTTGAAGTTTTCTTTGGTTATTCTGGTTTACAGTGTTTTTATCTAGAAAATAAGGAGAAATTCACTGTGTTTTTAGTTTCCTCTTGTTCTCTGAGCTACTATCCCCTATTACAGTGAACAGAGTCTTTATTGAGTCACAGATATAATGAGCTGATTCTGAAGATGTGGAGAACTTTATAAGGAAAAACATAGAAGAATGAAAAAACAGACTTGATATGGATCTATTAATCTGATCTCAGAAGAAGCAGGAGAACCCATGAGGGAACCCACACAGTGGAGAACATCAAGACTGGCCCAGTCTAACACTAGGAACAATAAGCAACACAGCATTTAAATTTTTATCATTTTGTAATTTTTACTTAAAATCGATAAACAATATTAGATCATCAATAATGAGCAGAATCTTTCTTGATCAGCTCTCAGAAACCCAGCTACAGACACGTCCTGTCATATTCCTAGCAGGCTAGCTTATTTCCAGTTAGTTTGCCCTATGACTGCATGTCACCAAACCTCATCAGCTGTGGAAAACTAAAGAGGCTAATGCCGAGTCCAAAGTGCTGACCTCGCCATCGTCAGGTCATGCCCTTCACAAGATACACAGAACAACATGAACGAGATTAAAGTTTCTGTCCCTGAGCTCCTGCGTGAACGTAGCCAAAGATCTGTTCTCAGTGAATCTTGACTGACACTGGTGTGCTGGGAGAACAGGATGTGGACGGCTGCTGGTGTGACATCATCGACCTCCTGCCTGAGTTCACTGCTCTCCTCCCTTTGTCTGTTTCAGGTGATCCTGGACAACCTGATGCTGAACCCAGTGTCTCAGCTGTCTCAGGCCATCCGGGAGAACACAGAGCAGCTGGCTGAAAAAATGAAGTAAGGAGGCTCTTGACTCTGCTTTCAGGGTTCAGACCAACCCTTGAAGAATTGAGGCTTGTTTCTGCAGATATTAACATTATTGTCAACAATCAGGACAAAATAAAAACGAAACAACAGAGGTAACATTTCATCATCACATCAATTTCCTTGGATCGGTTAAGGTCTGGGTCCAGTTGCTCCAGGTTGTTCAGGGCCACTTCTTCTGGGGTCAGTTCATCCTGATCCCCTATCCTTGTGTTTCTGTCAGGGTTTTGTTCCAGAACAAGGCAGAGGTCTGGGAGGAGATTGAGGCCAAGATCAACGCTGAGAATGAAGTCCCCATCCTGAAAACCTCCAACAAGGTTCCTCAAAGACTCAGTTGTTCATTCTTGATAACACTGAGGTTTTAATGTGGTTGAAACTGGAACCTTCTGTTTTTGTCTCATGTTGCAGGAAATCACCTCCATTTTGAAGGAGCTGAGAAGAGTCCAGAGGCAGCTGGAAGGTGTGTTTCATTGACTCAGCTGTGTTTTCACCCAGGTCTAAAAGTCTGTTGGCTGAAATAAAAACAGGACAGAACATAAATCTGAAGCATCTAAGAAACTGTTCATCAAACAAGTGGAAGGTTGTTTTTTTAAATATTGATATTGTTTGTTTGGCATTTAAATAAAATTTTTTAATTGTCTTTGTTAAAGAGCAAACTGCAGATGAGATGGAACTGAACATCTGCATGAAACTTGTAGGTGGAAGATTAAAACTAAGACTTAAACAGTCCCCAGACCTGAAACCTGCGGTACAACTGTCCACACAGAACAACCAGCAAGGCTAACCCTTTCCTGCTGCCTCCAGTCTTTGTGCTAAGCTAGGCTAAACACTTTTCAAATCTAAGCCTTAAGCAAAGGCAGATTCATTAATGTCCTCTTTTTCTTGCCGCAGTAATAAACACTATTGTGGAACCTGGTGGGAGTCTTCAGACAGCAGAGGTCGGGACGTTGTATCTTGGTCAGACTCGACCGTCCCCAAGGGAGAAGAAACCCGCCTCCAAACCCCGTGGCCCCCCCTCAGCTTCCAACGCCAATGAAAGCACCAAACGACCACCTCGTGGACCCGACGGGGCCCACTACATGGCCTGATCAGGCCATCGTAGCACCTCTGAATAGTAACTGTGCATCCACACCCCCAGCAGCCACCTGCCTCTGTACCACAATAACTGCTTCCTGTATCTCTGGAGAGGCTCCTTTCTACAGAGGTGTTCTTGCTCAGCCATGTCAGGAGATGTAGCTCAACACCAATGTCGACTTTTTGTCTAGTTAGAGGTTGGAATGTGGCAAGAAAAGTAATGTGAAAAGATGTTTCTGAAGATTCACCAGCAGGTCTTTGTAACATGAACGTCATTGGCCTTGACTCATCAGCAGAGGGTTGTTCTGGTTTGGGCGAGCTGTGTCCTGTTGAAGGTCTCCATCTCTTACAAAGCCACATCAGTTGCAACAGTTTGACTGAGACACATGTGGTCCAGACCTGCTCACAACTCAACCATTCAAAGCTGAGGTTGTGAAAACTCAGAAGATGAGATGTTCAGAGCTCAGTCGAGGCTCGGTGGTCGAAGTGTAGTCTGGAGCTCGCTGTCCATGTTTTTTTACATTTTATAATCACCCCCAGTCCTGGTGCCCAACCCTTTTCAACAGTGACCTTGACTCACCAGAAAACCATAACATCACGCTAAGCAGTGTCCCAGGGACCGGTCCACAAATGCATGTTCCATGTAGGCTGAACCAAAATGAAATGGTTGGGTTTATGGAGGATTTCCTGTTTATGGACCATGTCCTTTGGCACTAGACGGCCCTCAGAATGGGACACAGATTAGTTGCAGAGATTTACAAGACTAAAGACCTGTTCACATTGCTCATGTCACCACGCAGGTCTTGATTAAGACAAGAAACAGTTGGTAAATCCGATGAGGCACTCAGTAGTGAAGACGCCTCACATCAGCAGAAGTCTGAGGTTCAAGGTGTCAAAGCACAGCATTTCAGCCCGAACCTGACGACAGCCTCCGTGGACTCGAACCCTCGGATAGTTTCTGTCGACAGCAGCTGGAGGAACCTGCTGGTGGTGTGGATGCACCGAAACCTCCCATTCGTATCAGTCATCAGTCAGTAGGAGCAAATGCATTTTGAGTGGCACTATATAATCCTGTAGAACTGCTTCCTCATCGCAACCAGCTCAACAACATTTAGTCAACGCTACAAAAAGAAGCAGCTGCTTGCACCGTCGTCGTCCAAGCGTGTCCTGATTAACTTTGTCCTCTGAGAATCTGTGGACAGCTCATCTCACTTCTGTCTGTATCCATGAGGAGAAAGTCAGAAGGTCCGGGCGGCCTCATTCTTACAGACAGGAAACAGATGAGATGATGTAACATTTTATTGAATGTGTCTGAGCTCTGCTGCCTGTCAGTGACATCAGGCTCTCCTTGTTTCTGCCACCTTGCTGTGCTTGTGCGACAACTGTGAAACTGTAACTGAATGTCTGTGAAATGTCCTCAAATCAAACATGAGACATCCTGCAGTCCTTAAACACATCATGTAGGGTTTCATTTTGGTAAAAACTCAGTTGCTTCCTGATCGGTTGAGACTTTTGTTAACTTGTAAACACAAGGTGCACAGACGAGGTGATGTCAAGGTTTAAGGGTCTTTATGTTTATGTCACTTCAGGCAGTCCAGAGGTCAGAGGTCAGAGTGGGGGGGCGTCTTTATCTTTTGGGAGGATGAGGTCACTCACCTGTGTAGAGTGTATGTATATGTGTGTTTGTGTTGACCTGAAGTTTGTGTTTTCATGTGTTAAAGCAGCAGGACAAAACACATTTAACTGTGTTTAGCCTACCTTAGTACAAAGACTAAAAG
>CM076665.1:21842193-21867193 GCA_038496675.1 Rachycentron canadum
GGGGGGGGGGGGGGGTTAGTGTAGCTTAGCACAGGGACTGGAAGCAGGTGAAAAGTGTCTTTGTGCTACGCTACGCTAACATTTCCTGCTACTTCCAGCCTTTGTGCTGTGCTAGGCTAATGTTTACCCCTAACAGGGGACAAGAGGATTTCACTCAACTGTTGCTTTAAGGTGTTTGGCTGGAGAGACAGAATATTTTAGACTTTTATTTTGTAAAGTGCATGTTTATTGTAGCTTGATGCAGTTAAGGGTTTGAAGCTAGTTCACCAATGTGCACTTTTTCATTTAACACGTGGAATCAGGTGCAGCTGAGTTTTATTTTTTCAGTCATGGTGTGTTTGTGCTCTGCAGCCATTGAGAATGTATTTATTCATCACCTGCCCACAACACAAACCTGATTGGCTGTTGCTGTGATGATGTAACTGCTGCTGCTACAGGTGATTGGGGGCTCAGGCTACCTGCAGTTTGTGTTTCCTTTCGTAACAATGCATGAAAAACTGTAGAAACAGGCCGAATAGAAAGTGGTTCATATTTATCTGGATGTTTCCTGTTCTCAGAAAAAACTTTTTTATGCATTTGACTGTGAAAGCCCTTTCAGAATAAAAGCTTCCTTGGTTATTTATTCAGTTCTAATGGGTTGCAGATATCTGGACACTCATGTGTTTATCATCAACAGGATTTCTTTGTATCACCATGTCATTTGTAATAAACTGATTTCATGCACTCAGCTGTATGTCATGGTGACCATGTCTCACAGCTGATTTACTTCACCTGCACTACAAACTCTGTTGCTATATAGCTAGCCTTAGCATTAGCAGCTGTTTATTTACTGGTGTAGAAGAAATATTCAGCGTCAATTTCATCCATTATTCTTTTGGTGAACTGTTGGTGAGACTGGTCAGTAAAAAGCTGATTATGTTAACATTAGCTATGTAGCAATTGCAAAACTTTGTCACGTTGAGACCAAATGTGATTAACACACCTCAGATGCTGAAGATGTTTTTGTCTCAGTGTTTGTTTTTATTCCAGATATTACTTCCTGTTCCAGCTGTTCCTGACATGATGTTTCAACAACCAATGAGGTGAGGCATTTCCAATTTATTCACCAGGACACACATGGTCAGAGGACGTACCTTCAGACAAATATTTCAAAATAAGAGCTTAGTAGAATGCCAGTAAATATCCATCAGATGTTTCTAGTGCGGAGAAATCACTTTATAACAGAAACATGTTGACGTCATATCACGGTTCTGTGATCTTAAGCTTTTGTTAACCTCACTTCAACATGACGTGATGTGGTGTTCTCAGCATTCCCTCTGGTGTCTCTGCTCTGGCCGGAGCCCCCTCCTCATGGTGCTGATGATGTACAGGTTCCTTTGATGACATCACAGGAAGTATCTGAGACCTCAGACTGAGCCTGTTAATGTGATGGAGTTGATCCAGCAGGGGGCAGGTTTTTCACACTCACATGATGCTGAACCATGTAGACAACATGAGAACCTACACCTAGTCTGGTTCTTTAAAACCAGGAGACCAGCTCCCGGCTCCTCCACAGGTTACAATCTACCTGTGGTAGTTTGTGCATCCGTTCTGTGTACTAGCGCTTATAGTAGGGGTGGGCAATCATTTTTTCAATGGGGCCACATGAGAAAAAGAAAATATTGTGAAGGGCCGGGCCAAAAGGCTGAACTCAATTCTGCATAATATTAATTGTAATTTTTTATAAAAAAGCAGTAACTAGCACTGTTTTGACAAGCTAGTAAGAGTAGGCTATATGTTATAATTAAGCAATGAAAAAGTGAGGTTGCCTGACAAAAAGTTTAATTTATTCAATCAAATTTCCCAAAGCAATGGTAAACAAAATGTGAACTTTTGAGAAACATTTGTGAAACCTTTTTTAAACATTTGTGACTTATATTAGTCAACATTTTCAGTCACATTCACTCCAAAACACATTTTGAATTTCAAATACTGTTGGAAAGAGGTTCTTAGAATTCTACAGACATCACAATATTGTCTTTGTGCTCCAAACATTAAGCAAGACGCATTATATTGAACTAACTGAACTCACCATCACTGAACTGTGATTTTGAGAAAAAGAAAGTGTCCCAGTTCACTGCTAGTTGGTGCCTTTACATGCCTACAGTTGTAGTCTAACCACCTCATTTGGTGTTTTTAAGTTATGTTTTCTTGTTCAGAGAGAAATCTAGTCTCTGCTGGGCTTTAACGAGTGCGTCAAAGTCAGGTTGAATGTCTGAGGACCTTTTAGCATCAGTCAAGTTTTTGTATTTCTCCGTGTTTCGTCTCGTAATGCTGACTCAAATTGTAGTCCTTAAAGCTTTACCTCCGACTTCAGTAAACAAATACATAGAAGTCCAATTTTTGTTGAAAATCCTGCATTCAGCATCTACCTTTCTTTTTTACCACGAGCAGACATTTTTGAGGGTTAGGGTCATCTTGTGATAGCGATCCAATCCCGCGCACTTGTTGCTATACGTATTGCGTCATTATGTATGTGAATGAAAAACAACTTCAAAATAAAAACAATACAGCTTTAGTCCATGCATTAGGTAAAATGAGAAAATACATTTATTTTGATATTTCCAATTAACCTTACACGGGCCGGTCAGAGTCAACCAAAGGGCCGTATGTGGCCCGGGGGCCGTACAATGCCCAGGTCTGGCTTATAGTCTAACAAAGACAGACTGAAAGCCCCGACCTGTCCTGCAGCGGCCCTCCAGGACAAACACTACATCTTTACCCCCTGACAGAAAAACCACCAGGAGAACGTTTGGTCCCACAAAGCATCAGAATAAAAACATCAACTCTGAGAGCCAAAGTTGCAAAATTGTGACAAACAACAATCCTAATAGTTCCAGTTACAGAGTCAAATCTGTTTGTTCTGTCTACCCCTCATTAGCAGAGGCTCTCCTTTGAATCTAAACCAAAATTACGTCACGTTCCTGTTCAAAGTGTTGGAGGAGACAGTGGAGAAAAGATGCTCTGAACATACTTACACTTGACTCAGTAGAAATTCTGTCGTTGCGTTTGAGTAAATTGAAGTAGAAAGAAAGTTCACTGCTGATGAAGTTATGGATTTGTTATTCAGAGATTCTGATTCTGAAGGAGAATATCTGCCTTTAAGAGATGACCATCGCTTGTGGAATAACAGTGTTAGTGACTGTGCATCAGGGTGCTCATACGCAATCTTAACATGTTCTCCATCATGTCCTGCAGAGACATGATGGAAAAGAAGACAAGAAGAAGAAGACAAAAAAGGAGAAGAGGAAGAAGAGAACCTCCTCAGTGGTCTGCTCTTATGTGAACTGGTACCATGTCATCTGGGTCTCAGCACCAGCTTCATTACCAACAATCCCCCTAATAACCCAGACATCATGAAGACATTTGGTTACCATAGAAACAAACAGGAAAAAATCATGTTTTGCATAAAACTGTAGTGACAACAGGTAAATGTACAGGTAATAAAATATCCCATAAAGCCTCTGTGCTTTTGGTTTACAAACCAAACCACCTTGATGGACTCACCTAACAAACATAAGGACCCCCACCCTGCTGACGTCATCCTGGGGCTGAAACAGAAAGTGAGAGTGTCTGGAGGAGGAGGAGGAGGAGGAGGAGGACTTGGCGTCGATATTCTTCAGGATCTTAGACGTCAGTAGTTTTCTGCTGTAGCAGGTTATGGATCAGATCGTCCTTCATATAAACCCTCTGCAGGTTCTGGCTGGTCTGAGTCGTGGTCTGGGTCCTGGTCTGAGTCCCGAATATGTTGGTTTCCCTTCGATCCAGTATGAGTCAGAAAAGCAGCAGAGGTGAGTCCATCTTTGTCCATTTCATGGTTCGGGTGTCTCTTCAGGTGTTGATCCATGTGCAGGTTTATTGTACCGTGTGTCAAACGTGCGTCACGGTCGTGGATCATCTCTGAGTCAGCAGTGACGTCACACAGGAGCCTGTGTCGCGTTCAGCCTCCCTTACGGGAAACAAGAGCGCGAGCCGCCTTCTGCATGTTTCATGAACAGACACATGCCCCCCAATCATGTGTCTAACCCCGCCTCCTCCGGGCTGTCTCATCAGAGAATCAAACGAGCAGGAGATGAGAGGTAAGAAGAAGCTGTTTAGCGTCGTTTAAACTTTTCAGTTCCGCTTTGATGTGTCTTATTGTGAAGGAGGCTTTATTTCCACGAAGAGCCGCGATGACACGAGCTGAGGCGTTACAGATGTTTACAGATGTTTAAGAGTCTCATCGCCAGTAAGATGTTTTCGATAAAGTTGGTGTTCAATGTTCAGCAGGGGGCGCTGAGCAGAACCAAGGAGGAGAAAGGAGGAGACTGCTCAAACTGAAGAACCCTGCTAAGTTCTGGAAGAACCGCAGAGAGCAGAACCACAAACATGCTGAAGGTCAGAACCATGTAAAACGCAGAGAACCTCATAAGGTTACCATCAGAACCACATCAGGTTAGAAACAACAGAGCATTAGGTCTGTTAGCATAGCATAGAACGTCAGACCAGAACCTCATGTACACCAAGCTTCATCTCAGATTGAACCAGTAGAACCACCACTAGAACAAACAAAGTTAGATTTGGAGCAATAGAACATTAGGTTGAACCAACAAAACCTCTGATAAACCCCAGAGAACCTCCTTGTTCATGTGAATCATCAGGATCATCTTGAACCAGCAGAACCTGATCCATAGAACAAACTGAAACTCAGACAGAATTAAATACTACCTGACTTACTAGAAACTTAATATAGCACACAGAGAGCCTTTATGGTTCTATTCTGGTTCCTCTTGAGAGTCTACTGTGGTCTCTCACTGGTTTAGGTTCTACAGGATCTCAAGGAGAACTTGAACTTGTCCCTGAACTGAGCAGTCATTAGTGTGTTGTTGGTGGAAAGGACTGCCCTTGTTCCATTGTGTTCTGGTTCTTGCAGAGAGAGAGTCAGAGTGTGTGGAGCAGCAGGAGGAGGAGGTTCTGGAGGAGGTCAGCAGGAGACTGATCATCAGGGAGGAGCAGCTCTTCACTCAGAACTCTACAAGTGAGGAGGAGGATCAGCTGCTGAAAGACCTGGAGGATCTGAAACTGCAGATATGGATGGCCATCCAAAACACCTTCAGCTCCACATCCCCCACAGAACAGCTGGATGTACTGAGGGGCGCTGTGGCCTCCATCCAGCAGCAGGAGGCGCAGGACCAGCGCTGGGCTGACCATCCGCAGGACAGGTTCCCGGTGTGGCGTCCTCTGAAGTGTGTGAGCACTCACTACTCTCTGCTGCAGAACATTGTGGAGTCCAGACTGACAAAGGCTGCAGAGGATGAGCTGAGTGGAACCGACGAACTGTCATCACCTGTGAAGAGGGAGGTGAGTCCTCAATGAGAACAACCCTGAGAACCAACAGGATACGTCACGCAGTCACACTCTCACCTCATCCAGAACCACCAATGACGTGTATCGGGTGTTAGGGATCAGTGATTTAAAGCAGGAAGTGTATCAGGGTGGTGTTCAGTTCTGGACTAATGGATCATGGTCCTCAGGTGTGTCGTATGGGGAAACGTTTGAGGGAGGACCTGCTGACGGTGGCGAGGACGGTGAAGGACTGTTACCCTCCACAGATGGACATCCTGAACGTCTATGCCGCCCTCTACCATCAGAGATTCTCTTCCCGGCTGACTGAACTGGCTGCTTCTGGACTGGAGACAGACGACTGCAGCTACCTGCTGTTCTGGGTCAACCACTGCTATCCACAGTGAGTCAGTCATAGACCAGGACCAGGACAGATTATGATGAAGCATCAGTCACTTTGAGCAGGAGAGAGAGTGAAAGTGTGCTGGTTTACAGGTTATACAGTGAAGATCCATCAGGTTTAGAGCTCTAAGCTTTAAGATTTGTTGCTGTGTCATGCCAACAGTTTCTGTATTGGAACATTAATCACATCTGTTCGATGGTTTATTCTCTTTCACTGAGGCAGGACCATGACTGTTAAACATGGTTTAGGAGCTTAAAGGCAATAATCAGTAAATTAAAAGTAAAGAGATTCTCAATCTTACCACTTTAGCTTTAGGCACTTTAACTCTGGAACAAAGGAACAACAGTGACTGAAATAAATCCCAGTAGTTACTTCTACTAGTTACTAGTTACATCTAAACAAAGAAGCAGCCATAACTACGACAAAATATCATAAACTGACTCAAATAACACAACCTCGGGTAACAATTTCAGGCGACATCACATTCAACTTCACATGCTTCAGCAAACAATGGGTGAGATACTGATACGGGCCTGAAGGGCAGGACAGGTTTTTAACTACAATAGAAAGGTGTCAGTTCTCCATGATGTTACAGTCTGCAGCTGATGTCAGGGTCACATGACCATGTCCAGTTTTAGTCCAGTCTCACTGAGGAGACATGATTGTCCATGAGGTGCAGCTCCTGTTTACAGTAACAACAGAACATGTGACCAACTTTATTCAAACAGCACTTTCACAACAGTGTCACTCTGCTCTTAACAAAGTCCATCAAAGAAACAACACATCAGATGAGACGTGTGAAAACCAGGAGTTAAGGCACAATCTGATTCTGCAGCCTTTAGTCGTCAACCAGGATCTGAGCCCCTGGTTCACAGACTCACAGAGCTCTTTAAAGAATAAGACTTGGTCCTCTGCTCTTTGTTAAAACCTGAACAGCTCATGGGACAATTTTATTTGGATTCAAACCTTAAAGAGGCCAAAGACCAAGAATGTGTCAGTCTGTGAAGTCAGCAGTAAGGCTCCAGCTGGACTAAACTGGTTTGGTCGGATCTTCATTTCTGTTTATTTGTCAGCACAATGAAACTAAAAGTCCTGAACTGATTTGCACCAGGTGGTGGAGGGACTGTCAGACATGTGTAGGGCTGAGTGGTTTTAGCGGAAGTACAAGTTCTACTGAGAACCTTTCTAGTTATTGATATTCCTCACAAGTCCCCTTCAGGAACAACATTAAAGTCTTAGTTTGGACTCTGGAACCAGTCTGGGGCCTCAGGTGGTCTTGTGTGTTTTTTTCCTCCTTAGTGAAATATTACAACATGAAGACCTGGACGGAAAGATCAAGACCCCCTGTCTGGGTTCTCTGCTGCTGCAGGACCACCTGATCCAGCTCGAGGAGCAGTACATGGTCCACAAAGAGGTGTGTGTTCTCCATCAGTCTGATACTGAGCAGCATTCAGACCAGTGTCCTCAGTGACGGCACCAGCTGATCACTTGTAACACTGACAACTCTTCTGCAGGATAAGGTGAAGCAGTGGCTGAACACAGCTCTGAAGAAAGAAAAGGAGAGTTGGCAGAGGGGGGACACACCTGAGCTCATCGACACCTACTACTTCAGCCCGCTGGCTGTTGATATCATACAGGTGAGACACAGGTGAGACATCACAGATGTCATCAGGACACAGATTGTTGGACAAACCCTCTGTGTATGAAACAGCTGTGACCCAGGAAGGGCGTTAAGCAGGTGTTTTGCAGGTTTACTGGAACTTGGACACATTTTTGTGGTGGTGTTTGTGTCTCCAGGTGGTAAACAGCTTCCTGTTTGAGTTCACCTGTGTCATCAGAGACCAGAGCAACACTCAGAGGATCATGGCTCACCTGGAGAGCTTCCTCTGCAGGTAGGCCACACTCAACACACTCAGCAGGTCAGCAATGCTGTTGGTGTCACATGTGACATGTGTTCCAGCTACAGGAAGAGCGTGGAGGAGTTTCTGAAGGGAAACAATGGTAACGTTGCCTCAGTGATCAAAGCTCACCTCGTGTGTGAAGAACAGTTCAGGTGAGATCACCTGTGGTTACCTGCAGCTACTGACCAGCTACTGGGAGTTCACCTGAAGGTGAACCTCATCTGTATTGCTGGTGACCCCCCTGAGCTGACTGACTGTCACTGACCCTCCTTAGGGATTTCATCACAGGTCCAACAGGAAGTCTGTCTGAGCAGCAGAGACGTCGCTGTCTGGAAACTCTGACTGCCCTGAGGGATTATGGGTACAGGTATTTCACCTGTCCTATTCACGTCCAGTTGAAGGTACAAACACTGTGTACTGATTGTAGTGATGTGACTGCTCATGACCCAACCCCCCAACTAGGACACAACCCCCCATCAGCCCAAAACTTGCTTCATGATCCAAGTCCCCACCCACCCAGTCATATCAAATGAAACTTTATTTATATCACACCAAATCATAACAAAGTTACCTGAAAGCACTTTACATATAGAGCAGGTCCAGAACAAAGTTTTTATAAATTATTTAAAGGGACCCAACAAATGAGAGAGAGAGAGACAGAGAGAGAGAGAGAGATGGAGAGAGACAGAGAAACACAATAGAATACAAGCAAAACATACAGATGTAAAGGATTTTATGGTGGTGGTGATGGTGATGACTGATACTAATTATAAGAGTACATTAGTAAATAACACGTGTTAAATAAGAAGAAATAATAGTAGCATTACTAATAATAAATATTGCAGCAGCAGGTGTTGAGCAGGAACACGGGGGCAGCTGTGAGGACAGGGAGAGAGAAGAAAACCACTGTCCAGGTGTGTTACCGTGACCTGTGTGTGTTCAGGTGTGTTACAGTGGCCTGTGGACACCAGCCTGGTTGGATGGGTCACTTCCTGTGGTCCATTCTCTGCTGAACTTTCTGAGCCAACAGCTCAGGAACCTGGATGACCTGAGAGCAGACTGCAGACAGGTGAGACTGAGACTTTCTGTTTACCTGTACACCTGTCTTACCCTGACCCCGCCTCTCTGTCCTGCAGTACCTGCTGAGTGTTGTCCATCAGGACCTGGTTCTTCAGTATGTGAAGAGGGTGATGAAGACCAGGATGAAGAGCGCAGAGCAGCAGGTGGGCGGAGCTCAACGGATGAAAGAGGACGCTCAAATAATGAACGACTTTTTCAGAGAGGGGGTGAGAAACATGCTCATGCACACATGCGTACTCAGATATACATCTGCATGTCCCAATCTGGATCAGGACTCTCGTGGACTGGGTCTATGTGTCCTCAGGGCTGCAGCCAGTCCTCGTGGCTCTCAGAGGTTCTCTGCAGCATCGCCGAGATTCTGCGTCTGCAGGATCCAGGAAGTGTCCAGCTAGAGATCGTCACTCTGGCCAGGATGTTCCCAGACCTCAGGTACACACACCTGACAGGTATGGTGGTCACAGACTGTACCACCCAATAAGGATAGAGTACACAAGTCAGATCCACCCCTCACTCCTCCTCAGCTCCACCTTCTCCTCTAAATATGGTTTTAACTGAATAGAAGCTTACAAACCAGTGGGTGGCGTCAAGGTGGGTTGATGCTTGTGTCTAACAGGATGTAGGTCAACTTCACTGTGACATCATCAGGTGGAAGTTGGTGTTAGTGTGGTCTGGTTGGACGGGGTGAATCAGGTTTTCATTTTACCTGTGCACACCTGTCCTGCTTGAGGTGAACTGTCTCATGTACAAACACTGACGCTGTGACCTGGATCTGCTGTCTGAGAAAAACCAGGTTGTCATGGAGACAGCAGGTGTGGGCAGGTGGTGCTCAGGTGTCACAGGTGTGTGAGATAAATGGAAAAGTACAGAGAGGAGTCATGTTAACGGTGAGAGTGCACCCACTGGCTGATCCTGGAGCAGGATCAGGCCTGCAGAGTCCACCTCTAGAGCACAGTGAGGACACAGAGTCCAGGTCTGAGAAGAATCTGGTTTCATAGAGTTCACAAGGACTTCTCAACTAGAGCCCACTGACAGGACCTGGATGGTAACCTGCCCCCCACACTTTCCTGATTCTGTCACCTTTCATTCACGTGAACCACAGTTTTTTGTTGAGGTCTAACCTGAGCTTAGAATATGAAGGCCCAGTTCCTGTGGCGACAGGAAGTCCTGCTCAGACCATTTCAGCTTTGACACCAGATTAGATATTTAATCTGTCCCTGTTCTTTATTGTCTCTCCTCAGTGACGCTCATGTGTCAGCACTGCTGTCTCTGAAAACCAGCCTATCAGCTGATGACATTCACTCCATCAGGAAGAGTGTGGAGGAGAACCGCCTTGTCAATGTCTCCACCAATCAGATCCCTTTCTTCTCCAAGGTCAAAGTCAAATGGATTGATAAGATCAAAAAGATGGGTCTGTAGAGCTGAATCATTTGCGTATATTAGTCTGCTAGCATGTTAGCAGAACCAGTCAGTGAAGAGTGTTTTTATCTGTTTTCCAGCTGCTTCATCGTGGTACTAAAAACATTTTGAAAGTTGTTATATCTATCTATCTATCTATCTATCTATCTATCTATCTATCTATCTATCTATCTATCTATCTATCTATCTATCTATCTATCTATCTATCTATACGAGTCTTTCAAGACTAATGTTTACAGCGTGGAAAATAAGGATTGAACGTGTCAACATTTTTCTCAGTAAATATATTTCTAATGGGCCTATTGACTAAAATCAAAAAAAAAAAAAAATCAAAACATATATGCCCAGAAATTAAGTTATAAGTTAAGTTAATGTTGTGCATCCAACATTAAACCAGCTTCAACGTGCTTTTTCTTCTGCAATGGAGTCTTGATCGGTGGGTGAGCATAGAGGCCTTGGCAGTTGAGTGCATTGCTTATTGTTTTCTATGAAACAACTGTACCTGCTTATTCCAGGTCCTCTGCTCTTGGACAACTCTTCTGATTATTCTTTTGACTCTCTGGTTTGTGGTGAAATGATGTTCTTTCCACTTACAGATAATGGCCCCAACGGTGCTCACTGGAACATTCAGAAGTTTAGAAATACGTCTGTAACCAATGCCATCAGTATGTTTTGCAACAATGAGGTTGTGAAGGTCTGGAGACAGCTCTTTTCTTTTATCCATCATGAGATGCTTGTGTGACACCTCAGTAATAAGAAACCTTTTTATCAGCCATCAATTAGGACTAAACCAGCTGATATTAATTGGCACTGGGGGCAGGATTCCTAAATACTGACAGATTTCAGGTTTCTTGTCTTTCCATGCCTTTTTGCACCTCCTTTTCTTCATGTGTTCAATACTTTTTCCCTGTGTCATTTCACTTTATTACACATAATTTATGGACATATATGTTTTGATTTCTTTGTATGTGAGGATTAGTTGGGTTGTTACCGACATCTGGTGAAGATTTCATGTCAGTAGCCCCATCAGAAATATATTTACTGAGAAAAATGTTGACACATTCAATACTTGAACTGTACAAACTACTAATGGTACTAAACTGTATGAATTGTCATAACTGGGAGACATTTTCAACAGTTCCAGATGAATCAATACTGTAAATATTGATCATATGAGAGAATAAAGTCCAGAGTGATGAGACCTTTGTGAGACTGAAAACTTGAGCTCTGCTGGTCATCTGACTGGACCAAACTGACAGTTAAATCTCATACACCTGGAAATCTTTAAGGACCCTGGGAACATATTTTGGATGATCAGCTGGGGAAGTGATGACCTGACTGTAAACACTGCTGCCCCCTGCTGGTGAAACCTTCAACCTGGAGACACTGTGGCAGCAGCAGCAGATGGATGACATCAACAGCGCCGAAGCAAAGTACTTTAAACAACGAACATATAAAACTGAAAATAAAACACAATCAGACCAGACTAATAAGAGCAATAAGGTTGATGGGGGCTGTTGTTCCAGTGTGTGAGGGGTCAGGGCCTGTGTCATGTCTGTATTCAGGGGCCTGGTGTATTGTAATGTGTTGATGGGTGGAGGATATTCCGTTACCTTTTGATGTTATTACATATTATATATACATATTTAATGTGTTTATTGTGACTCTCAATACACTGCAGCCCAGTCGACCCCTGGTAATATAATAATATGTCTAATAATCTGTCTGCATCATGTTAAAACAGTAGTATTTATACAGTCTATATATCCTGGTGGTTTGCTCCTCTTCACACCCTGTGTGTGTAAATGTTTTAAACCAGGTTTGTATCAGTGGATTGTGATGCTCTGTACTCTTCACTCTGTCCAGTCACCCTAGCAACAACTAACGCCGCCGCTCAGTCTGTCAAACCAATCACGCCCCGTGCTGCTGTTGCGTCACATCCTGTCAGCGCGCAGGGTTCGGTTAGTCCTCCATCTTGGCTTTGGCTAGCTCAACGGCTAGCACTCCGCCTGGAGAGGATGGTGAGGAGCTGAACGGGTCGGGACCTGCTGCCAAACCCACCGAACCGGGACAGTCGCAGTGACCTGACCCGAGACAGAGGCCGATAGGTAGATCTGGAACCACTCTGGTCTCAGACATACACCCGGTCCTGCCGGGCGCTAGCGAGATAGCCAGGTAACTTAGCCAGCAAAGAGGAACTGTTGCTCCGGTTCAGTTTGCATCGATGACGGTTAAAAACTGCAGGAAAAGAAGCCGAGCCGAGCTGAGACGGGCCGGATAACGCCCTGGTCCCGTTCCCAGAATCGGGGCCAGTGATGTCGGGTGAACGCCTGCTGAGATAAACCCGAGCTGAAGTGAACGCAGCCGGCAGACAGTCCGTTAAGTTTAGACAGGTGCTCCGGGGCGGACAGGCGGCTTCATGACCGAACCTCTTTCACACTGACCCGGGTAACATGTCCGCCAGGACCCCCCTGCCCACTGTCAACGAGCGGGACGCCGAAAATGTGAGTTAAACCTGAGCCTTCATATTGTTTCAGCTGTTCGGTGTTTGATTGTTCATCATGTTTAAATAAAGTAAGTCACCATTAGTATCACGGGTATCAGTGTGACTGAGGTGGTTTACGGACCCAGGTGGTGGTCTGGTGTCCTAAGGGCCACTCCTCATCCTTGGGGATGTTACAGGTGATTTTTGAGTTTTGAAGGGCAGCTAAGATGGTCTAGTGGAGGTTTGTGTGTTTGGCTCCAGGTTTGAGATGATATGAGGGTCACTGTCAGGAATCAAACTAGGACTGAGTGGACTCTAGGTTTCCTGGAAAATGTGTTAGTGCTCCTTCTGTGGTGGTATATGTCATTTTCATGGCAATGATCATGGTGTTAACACCTTACAGCCCACCTGAAAGGGGTCTCCCCTCTACAGTTACAGTTAGTCAGCTAGATGGATAATAACTTAGAATAACGGTGCTTTAAACAGCGCTAACACCTGCTGTCCTTCTGTCTCATTGACTCCAGTTCTGTGATTGACTCAGGGGCATCATTTGACCGGTGCTGTCAAGGCTTGAAAAGCTGTATAGGTTCAAGTACAAATTCTTCATCAAACCATCAAACATTCTCAGTCTTTTATAGGTTGTAGGTCTGGGCCCAGTTGGGACAATGTCTGGGTCTGACCTGCACTTTAATTACAGATGAACTGGTACCACGGTGGAAGCGTATTGCTAACCTAGCTTTAGGTCCCAGTGGTCCTGAGTGGAGGTGGAGGAGGTTCCAGCTGGATCACTGAAGGTTGAAATGCTCCTTGAGGTTTGTAGGGTTTTTGTCCTGAAGAAGGTCCTCCCCATGTTGAAGTGGAGGTTTCTGTTACTTGTTTCAGGACCTCTAACTGGGCTCCAGCTAGATCTTTAGAAAGTTCAGAAGCCCATTGAGAAGGTTTATGGGCTCAGTCAAGAGGTTCCAGTCATTGACCAAGGAGGTTGCAGGTGGTCTTCAGGAGGTTGTGGGTGTTCTTGAAACATTTCAATGACCTCAGAGGGTTCCAGGTGTCCTGGCAGAGGTTCCATCACTCCTCTGCTAGATCATGTTTTTCAGACAGTTCTCCAGCTGTGTAGATGTGCTGAGTAAAACAGATTGGTCATGTTGCTGTAAGACTAAGAGGCTGCTGGGATGCTGTCAGATTCTTCAGGCAGTTCCAGGTCTTGAGTCATTTGTAGGCTCAGGTGGAAGGATGACTGGCAGCAAGAGGTTCTGTGTCTTAATTGAGAACATGACAGTGAGTGACGTCAGCAGACTGGACAGGCTTTTCTCTGGTCAAGCTGATCAGTTTACACTGTGATGTCTTTATTGTTCCCAGCATACCTCAGGGGAGGATGGCCGTGGTGAGGCGTCCCGCTCTGTCCGCTCCACTCGCTGTAAAACATCTTTGTATGCCGCCGGAGATGAGTCGCCCCATGTGGGAAACTACCGGCTGCTGAAAACCATCGGAAAAGGAAACTTCGCCAAAGTCAAACTGGCTCGACATGTCCTGACAGGAAGAGAGGTGAGACTGAGTCTTAGACTGAGACTGGCCCTCAAAGTCCAGCACAGAGACTTGGTCAAGTCTAGTTGTCTTGTTTTGAACAGATCCTGCAGTAATTTAATGGCCATGTCTGTCTTTCTACAGGTGGCCATCAAAATAATCGACAAGACCCAGCTGAACCCCACCAGCCTGCAGAAGGTGAGAGATAGTCTAGATCCAGTCAGTTTGCAGGTCTGACTGTGAACCTATGACTCACCAGTCACTGGGTTTTAGAACAAAAGATTCCTGATGACATTGAGAACCTCATAAACTAGACCAGAGATTACCCTCTGTCACCTGAGAACTGGTCCTGCTCCAGCAGACAGCAGCTGGTGGTCCAGACTGAACCAGCCTGATCAGTCCTGGTATTGGCAGTATGGACTTGCTGCATCACACTCTGTCTCTGACTTTTGAAGATCTTTGATCTTATACTGGTTCAGACTGATGTGGTTGGACCCAGGTGACCCCCCTCAGACGTACCTGTGTTTCTTCATCATCATGTGACCTGATGCTTGTGCTTGTCCTCAGCTCTTCAGAGAGGTCAGAATAATGAAGATCCTCAATCACCCCAACATCGGTGAGGACTCACCTGTCTCACCTCTGTCCTCTCACCTGCCTCACCTCCTTCTCACCTGTCTCATCTCCCTCTCACTTGTCTGACCTGTCTCTGTCTGACCTGTGTCACCTGTCTCTGTCTGACCTGTCTAACCTGTCTCACCCATTTAACCTACTTTTGTCTCACAGGTCTGACCCGTCTCTGTTTGAACTGTCTCACCTGTGTCTGTCTAAGCTATCTTACCCATTTGACCTGTCTGTCTTACCTGTCTCGGTCTGACCTGTCTCACCCGTGTCACCTGTCTCTGTCTCACCTTTCTCACCCACCTAACCTATTTCTGTCTCACAGGTCTGACCCATCTCTGTTTGACCTGCGTGACCTGTCTCTGTCTGACCTGTCTCACCCATTTAACCTATTTTTGTCTCACAGGTCTGACCTGTCTCTGTTTGAACTGTCTCACCTGTGTCTGTCTAAGCTGTCTTACCCATTTGACCTGTCTCTCTCTCACCTGTCTCACCCACCTAACCTATTTCTGTCTTACAGGTCTGACCCATCTCTGTTTGACCTGTGTCACCTGTCTCTGTCTGACCTGTCTCACCCATTTAACCTATTTTTGTCTCACAAGTCTGACCTGTCTCTGTTTGAACTGTCTCACCTGTGTCTGTCTCGCCTGTCTCACCCATCTAACCTCTTTCTGTCTCACAGGTCTGACCTGTCTCTCTTTGACCTGTCTTACCTGTCTCTGTGTGACCTGTCTTACCTGTCTCTGTGTGACCTGTCTCACCCATTTAACCTATTTTTGTCTCACAGGTCTGACCCGTCTCTGTTTGAACTGTCTCACCTGTGTCTGTCTAAGCTGTCTTACCTATTTGACCTGTCTCTGTCTCACCTGTCTGACCTGTCTGTCTTACCTGTCTCTGTCAGACCTGTCTCACCCATGTCACCTGTCGCTGTCTCACCTGTCTCACCCATCTAACCTATTTCTGTCTCACAGGTCTGACCTGTCTCTCTTTGACCTGTCTCACCTGTCTCTGTCTAAGCTGTCTCTCTCTCTCTCACCTGTCTGACCAGTCTGTCTAATCTGTCTCTCCTGTGTCATCTGACCTGCAGTGAAGCTGTTTGAGGTGATAGAGACGGAGAAGACCCTGTACCTGGTGATGGAGTACGCAAGCGGAGGTCAGTGACTGACACCAGGTGTCTCTTAGGTGTACAGATGATTGATTTATCAGCCAATCAATAACTGATTAGTGTCTGTTACCATGAAAAGGATCTGCTGGTCAGGTGTGACTTTTGACCAGGTGACCTTCATTCCTCTTTATGCAGGTGAAGTCTTCGACTACCTCGTAGCTCATGGCAGGATGAAGGAGAAGGAGGCCAGGGCTAAATTCAGACAGGTAACAGACACACATCCCATAATATGGCAGGGAAACAGATGGAGTGTCTGGTTAAGAGTGTTTTATCTCTCTCTCCCTCTCCCCTTTTCTGCCCTCCACACACACACAGATTGTGTCAGCAGTTCAGTACTGTCATCAGAAGCATATAGTTCACCGTGACCTTAAGGTAAGACACTCCATGTAAATGAACCATGTAAACTCAGATTCCCCAGCTGATATTGAACACACCATCAACATTAATAACTTGGTTTGACAACCCCACAGGCAGAGAACCTCCTCCTTGATGCTGACATGAACATTAAAATAGCAGACTTTGGGTTTAGTAATGAGTTCACTGTTGGTGGGAAACTGGACACTTTCTGTGGTTCTCCTCCGTACGCAGCACCTGAGCTCTTCCAGGTACCCACTCGTCATTTGTGTCTGTTCATTCAGAACCCAACAGGTTGTCTGGAAACAGAAAGTGTGTAACTGCGTGTTTCTACTGTTTGTGTGATCAGGGTAAGAAGTATGATGGTCCAGAGGTGGACGTGTGGAGTCTGGGTGTGATCCTTTACACTCTGGTCAGTGGATCTTTGCCGTTTGATGGACAGAACTTGAAGGTCAGTAACAGACAGAAAAGGGTTGAAGAAACAGCCCTACAGTCACAGATTCACCAAAGCCAGATCATTCAGGACTTTAAGTCCAGTACAGAGACAGGTCCTGGACACATTTAGCATAGCTTAGCGCAAGACTGAATGGGCAAAAGTACAAGATGATTTTCTGAAGAATTGTACTGTCCCTTTAAATGACAGATGTGGACAGTTGATGATGTCTGTGTTTTCATGTAGGAGCTCAGAGAGCGAGTGCTGCGAGGGAAATATCGAATCCCCTTCTACATGTCAACTGACTGTGAGAACCTGCTCAAACGTTTCCTGGTGCTGAACCCGGGGAAACGAGGAACTCTGGAGGTCAGAGGACAGCAGCAATACAATACATCACCAATACATGACATTACCAATGTTTTCTGAAGATTGTCTCATTTCCTCTTCAGCAAATCATGAAGGATCGCTGGATCAATGCTGGCTTTGATGAAGAGGAGCTGAAGCCCTTCATCGAGCCAGAGCTGGACATTAGGGACCAGAAGAGGATTGGTACACACCCACATTTCAAATCCACTACTTCCAGTCAGGTTGCAGCTCCAGTCCAGTACCAATCTCATCAGAGTCCAGTTCCAGTCTCAGTTCTAGTCCACTCAGAGTCCAGTTTCAGTCAGGTTTTAGTCCAGTTCTAGTCTTGATATGTGTTGTGTTTCAGACCTGATGGTGGAGATTGGTTACTCCAGAGAGGAGATCAACGATTCGCTCACCAAGATGAAGTACGATGACATCACGGCCACCTACCTGCTGCTGGGGCGCAGGACTGCTGAGGTCAGGTTACCGTGGTAACAGCAGGTGAGCAGCTGATCCGTGTGGCCCAGGGGTGGTGACTGATGTGTGTTTGATGTGCAGGTAGAGGTCAGCGACTCCTCGTCCTCCAGCAGCATCTCTCTGCTCAAACCTCGCCCCTCCAGCAGCACTCAGTCTCCTGCCCACCTCCTCGCTCAGCGCTCCGCCTCCTCCAAGCAGAGGAGGTACAGCGACCAAGGTAAAGACTCAGCCCAGGACCTGGCTTTCATCCAGACCAGTTCCAGGCTGAGTTTGTTGAGTAACTATATGCATCCTCCTTAGTGTGTTCGGGGTCCTCAGCTCCTCCCCCCAGAAGGAGTCAGACGGCAGCGTCAGCTGAGGGTGAGGGGAGGCAGGAAGTGGGAGGTCAGAGCAGGAAGTCCAGTCCCGTGGAGGAAAGCAGTCCTCTGCTTGGGAATGCCAACAACCCCAACATGGCTGACATCCCTGAGCGGAGGTTGTTGGCCACGCCCACTGTGAGTTAACCTGTTAGACAGGTGACCTTCAGAAGGTTCTGCAAACAGATTATTTTGCTCACAATTCACTGCTGCTCCACTAGTTCCAATCCAGTCCACAATTTACTGCAGCCAGGTGTAAACTTTATTACTAGTGTGTAGTTAACAGGATGTGAGGACCTGGTGTCAGTGTCTCCAATTGATCTCACTGGATGAGTCTCTAGATCAGGACTGAGCTGTGTTCTGATGAGACCATGTGTTTGACTCAGGGGGGGTCATCCAGCATGACAAGGAGGAACACATATGTCTGCAGTGAGAGGAACTCAACGGACCGCCACCCAGTGGTCCACAACGGCAAAGAGAATAGGTACAGGTCTGAGGACCAGGACCAGCTCTGAGACGAGCTGGTTCACAGATGAAAACATGACTTAGCAGATTGATTTGATGACAGCAAGCCATAACAGTAGCACCCCTGCCCCTTCTCCTCCTTTTCAGCTCAGTGGCCACACCCACCCAGAGGTCTGTGGGTGGAGCCTCCACCCACAGCATGAGCAGTGGAGCCACTCCTCCTGACCGGCTTCGTTTCCCTCGGGGGACAGCGAGTCGCAGCACTTTCCATGGAGGCCAGCTCCGAGAGCGACGCACCGCCACCTACAATGGCCCCCCTGCCTCACCTAGCCTGTCACACGATTCCACGCCCCTTGCCCAATCACGCACCAGAGGGTCCACCAACCTGTTCTCCAAACTCACCTCCAAACTCACACGCAGGTACGCCAGCACTGAGCATCCTGGGAGATCTGAGACCAGAACCAGAACATCTTTCCTCTCTTCCTTTACCCTCATTGTTTTCCACCTGCTCATTAACACTGAGACTCCCTTGTGTCTCCCTTCCTCCCTTGTGTCCTCGCGTCCTTGTGTCCTTGTCAGAGGTGCCTCAGAGGTGGAGAGGAATGGGAGACCTGAAGGATCCAGGTAGGTCAGACAGGTGTTTGTGTCCGTTGTATGGAGAAGGGCTGTAATTGTTTTTATTCTGATTAGATGAGAGAAGTGGGCAGTCCAGCCAATCAGAAGCCTTCTCCACATTCTTTGTCATCAGCTGCTATGTGAACAAAAAAATGATTTGAATGTCGTCCCCCCCCCCCCAGCCGTAACGTATCATCTGACCAGAAGGAGGAGCCTGGTTCTCCTGCTCCCCACCTGAAGGAGGCGAAGCCCCGCTCCCTGAGGTTCACCTGGAGCATGAAGACCACATCCTCCATGGAGCCTATGGACATGATGAGGGAGATCAGGAAAGTCCTGGACGCCAACAACTGTGACTATGAGCAGCGTGAGCGCTTCCTCCTGCTCTGCGTCCACGGAGACGGTCACGCCAACAGCCTTGTCCAATGGGAGATGGAGGTGTGCAAACTGCCCCGCCTCTCACTCAATGGAGTGAGATTCAAACGAATTTCAGGCACATCCATCGCCTTCAAGAACATCGCCTCCAAGATTGCCAACGAACTCAAACTGTAGAGCTGTAGGGACAGGTGGAGAAAGATGTGGAGAGACATGTGGATGGGCACAGGTGGACATGGACGTGTGGATGAGGATAGCTGGAGAGACGTGTGTCATCAGTGTGGCTGCAGGTGAAGGGCCCGCCCACATGTGACATCACTTGTTGTGATTCGTCCACACCTGGACATCTCCCTGTTCTCTCTGTTCCTGATTCACTGATGATATCATCATGTGACCTTCATGCTCATTGGTTCAGTCCAGTCGAGCTGTTGGTGCTGATCTTCACTCACAGCTTCGATGACTCATATTCATTTATTATTGTTTATTGATGATGCAGCCCAAACTTTAATGACATCACAGTCCCTGGCTTTCCATATGGGGTTTCACTGACCGGCCCCCGACGCAGCAGGGCAGCTTGAATGGACATGGCTGACATGGCAAAGGATCATGGGACTTGGCGATACAGGGACTGACATGCTGTGATGCACATTTGTTTTATTTTGAAAGAGGCCCTGCAGGTATTTTTGCCTCAACCCACCAGGGGGGTGATGTCAGATTGAAGGGGCGGACTCAGGTGTGTCCGGACAGGTTGGTGTGAGTCAGTGTTTGTGAATGTAAATAGTTTGACAGAGGCTCATCTTGTTTTCATGTTGACTGGTTTCCTCTTTTGTACATGTGAGCAGTCAGCTGAACGATGGCTGTTGGTCGTCGTTTGTTAAACTGAATGTCAGGTTCACCTGTGTCTCATTAAAACTTGCAGTGGCACAGCTTGTTGTGTGGATTGTTCTTTGTCACGAAGCCTCCTGGTCAGATGTCAGGCTCACCTGCAGTTTGTGTCTGATTAAAGACTGAAAATATTCTGGCATCATTTCATTGTGGGGAGTTGAACTTATTTGACTGATGATGTCATCAGTGTGACATCAGTGCCCACTCCCAGTAGACTGTCCTGTGTGTGTGTGAATGACGACAAGGCAGCATCAGTGTTTAGTTGGGGCCACAGAGACTTTATTAGATATTTCAGGTGTTAGATGAGTCCAACAGGTGGAGACAGGAAATAGAAAAGCCTTCACATGTTGGAAGACTGAAGTCTAACTGAGCGGCGCTAAATGTCCTGCTGCTTCAGGACGGGTTCTGATTAATTACAGTGAGGGGGTGGGGGGTGGTGGGTGGTGAGGGGGGACAGAGGTTACAGTGACACAGTTCACTTCTGCTCAGGCATCATGTCATCGATGCTCTCTCCAGCCTCCAGACGTTTCTCCATGTCCACCAGCAGGTTGACGCCGTCCACCACCATCTGAACCAGCTCCACCTCAGAGAAACCCAGACGGTCCGCATTGGAGATGTCAAAGACTCCTCCCACTGCCGCTGTGTCCACACCACCTGAGATACAGACAGGTAGTGATGTAACAAGGGCAGGGTTTCTGAACAGTGCCTGAGTCTAAAGCCAAACCTCTGCCCATCTGCAGGACTTGGGCCTGTATTTTCAGCATTTGATTGGTTGAACTGCTCCTGAGCTGGACTCTTAAATCAACCCCTCCCCCTTACGCCGCAGTCACATCAGCTTTCATGTCCCAGACTGGGTTCAAACCGTGGACCTGGATGAATGACTGAGGATGAAGGAGCCTCAAAGTTGCATTCTACCTAATGACCACCAGGGGGCGACTCCACTGGTTGTTAAAGAAGTCAGATTGTTTGAAGTCTAGTCTAATTTACCTGTTCCTCTCTTCTGCAGCCTCAGCCTCTTCAGGATCTCTCCGAACTTCTCATGCTTGCTGAGGTTTGGCAGTTTGACGTGGACTCCAGCTCTCAGTCCCGTCCCCAGGTTTGACGGGCAGGTGAGGACGTAGCCCAGGTGTTCGTTCCACATGAACTCATGCCCCCGCTCCTTAAACAAGGCCTCAATCTGTCAGAGAGAGAGAGAGGTGGTCAGGTGTGGACAGGTGACCAGGACTCCTATAAACAGGTGTGGTGCAGTTGTTCACCTTGGTGAGTCCGGTGCAGAAGCGGGTGAACACCTCCCTCATGTTGCCACCTTTCTGCATGCTGATGACACGCAGGTGATCCTCCTCATTCACCCAAACCAGGAAGGTCTTGTTGTCGTTGTGCCTGCGAGTCAATGAGAGAGTGAAGGGTTAATCTTTTCTCTAAATTTACCACAGAATCTGGTTACACACTTTCAATTTATTCCTGTAGTGTGTAATTATTGACACACATGTATCTCATCATTGCTCTGACTCATTAGCTCGTTCTAATTCATTATCTCGTTCTGACTTGTTTCATCTGTTATTTAGATATTGTTCTTCTCACATCGTCCCTTTTGTTTGTTGCTATTTCAGTTTTTCGACTCAATCATAGTATCTCAAAAAGGTCAGAGGTCAGAATTTGGTGTGTTCACTGACCAGATGCCGCGGCCGTCGGGCCAGTCACGGGCCATGCCAGACGCCAGCAGCAATGGGGAGACGGGTTTGTCGAACAGGAAGTGGTCATCAATCAGCTGTTGCTGCTCCTCCTCAGTCATGTTCTTTAGAGCATAGTATTTCCCCTTGAGGTCCCCATCCAAGATGTCCAGACCTGTAGCACCAGAGATCACATGAGGTCAAAGGTCAGATGGGGGTGTGTGGGATTTTGGTGCCAGAGAGGCTGAATTCAGTCCTGATTTCATTTCCAGACGGAGCAGAACCTTTCAGTCCAGTTAGTTTAACAGAACCGAGCCGTGAGGAGGCAACCATCACCCAGATCATTATCCTGCTCTTTGTGACAGATTTATGCTTCCAATTAAAAAGCAAAACTGAAGTTTGGTCTGTGTTTTTAGACAATGGGGGGCAGCAGAGCTTCTGGTCTGCCAGGTTCAGATATTCCAGTCCAGTTGAGTCCAGTCCAGTCTCATTTGCATGTGAAAGAGGTGGTTTTATAAGACTGGGCTTTCGGTCTCATTACAAGTCTCAGCAGGACGACACAGATCACAGTTATATAACAGTTTGATCTGCTGCTGTTGCATTCATTGACACGCTCACTGAGGCATGATGGGAAAATATCTAAATAAAGACAGGTCATTTTGAGCTGCAGTCAGAGCTAAATAAAACCAGACTGATGAAGAGCTTTTTGCTCCTCTGCCTCAGTGAGTCTGCAGGTGCACAAACACCTCCATCAGCAGAGTGTCCCTGAACGCACCATCATACAGTTGAGACTGCTGGGTTTTATACAATTAAATTGTGTGGCATACTTTCGATGGAGAGGTTTTCAATTGCGCGGCGTTCTCCACGGCTGCAATGAGGTGGCAGACAGAAACCACGAACACTCCGCCCTGTCCGGACCCGGGAGCTCAGAACATAGTTTGAATCCAGATCGTCTCCACCCTGAAACACAGAACAAGATCAATAGAGATCAGGAGACACTGCTGTCACTTCAGCACCATGGACAGAGCAACCAGTCCTGACAGGACTGGTCACATGACCAGGAAGAAAAGGAACAAAGTTACTGCCTCATCTCAAACTGGAGCTGAACTTAGTTGTTGTCGTTTACCTGCAGGTTTTCAGGGTTCAGGTCCGTCTTGTGTTTGTCTGATGGTTTGTATCCTCCATGGCGGTCTTCGATCACTGGGTCCATCAGCTCTTTGAACACCTCATACGTCTCCTCGTCTCCGGCGACACATCCCACCGTCATGATGAAGGGGTGACCTGCAGAGACATAACGTCCAATCAGTCCCAGCCTTTCTGACTGGTGACCAAAGCATCTGGTTGAAATGATATAAACAACAAAATAAAGTGGGATAGAGGAGGATCAAACGATCACATGGGAGTAAATGATCCCCTCCTCTTCCTGTGGGGGAATTAACAAGCAGAAATTAACCTGGTCTAACAAGTCGATCCAATTAAAGAGTTTATCATCAAGTAGCAGCTGAACTGAACGTCTCTGTGTCAAGGTGACAAACAGTGAGAGGAGGTACCTTCCCAGATATTTACTTGGTCTGCTGGAGGAGGGGGTGTGAGGGAGAGTGGTCACCTTGTCTGGGAGGTAAGGTCATCTTGTTTTTACAGAAATTAGGTTACCCAATCTAGTGGAGCGTTTCCTGGTTTAGAGGAGGGGTCACTTGGTTTGGAGGGGTGTGATTTCGGGGCAGTTACGTGTTTCAGGGAAGGACTTACTGGGACACTGGGGTGTAACCAGGTCTGAGAAAGGAGTGTGAAAGGAGGAGGTCTGATGGGGGAATTACTGGGTTGGAAAGATATTACTTGGTTCTGTCCAGGACGGTTACTTGATCTGTGAAGTTAGTTGGTTTAGACGCGTTACCTGGGTTGTCGACGCCGGTCTGGATGACGTCGTCCAGGGTGAATCCACTGGGCGTTTCCTTGTCCCTCAGGTTGGCGTACATTTCAGACGTGAGCACTTTGGCCATGTGGTTGTTGTGCTTGCTGAGGTCAGGGTACTCCTGCTCCGCCGAGTAGTTCATCTTCAACTTGTTGTGGGTGTTTCCGAAAGGCATGATGACGTGGGGGCTGCTGACCTGGGACCAGTTTTGGTTGAGAACATATTAGTATGAATATTAATTAGCTCCAGATTCACATGGCAGATTTGATGAGATGTGTTGCATCCTGAGCAGAACAACTCGGTTGATAATTAGCAGTTTGACCCGTCCTGCAATATCCTTCATCCCAGTGGTAAATAAAATCTGAGTGGGAGAAGAATCCAGATCCAGGTCAAAGTGAATGTTTTTCATTTTCATGTAGCAGCAGCAGGTGGAGCTAAGTTTACAGGCTTCACCCCGAGAAGAGGCATCGCCTCAAGGTTTAAGGCCTCAGGTCCAGAATTTAAGAGTAGAAGAAGAAAAACTGTTTCTGACCAGGGCATAATATCATCATTAGGTAAATGCTGAGTGGTGCATCTGTCCTGGTCATCAGTCACTTCTCCAGGTCGTGGTCTGCGTGTGGTCCAGGTCTCAGGACATGGACCAGTTTAATTCTGAGGACTAATCATAAGAAATAAAATCACCTGGATCAGGTGAATATCTGACTGATCACATGATCGGGAGCCGATTCGGTTCGGTTCTGATCGGATCAGGAAAACCTTGAGGGGATCAGCGTGAGTCTACCGGGACACAGAGGGTGATTATGAACCGCGGGAGGCCGCGGGAGTGACGCAGCAGCAGACCGGGTTTAACCCTTCAGGGCCCGGCCGCTGCACCGCGCGACGCCCCGGTCACCTTCAGCGCGGCGCCCGGGACACGCTGCAGCGCCCGATCCCGGTCTTTGGCGGTAATTTAACGGGTTCCTGACCCGGAGCAGATCGGCTCCATTAAATATGAAATATCTTCAAAACAAACTGCGCCTGCGCCGCTGGTTTGTTTGTCTGATGAGGAGACGTGAGGACGGAGTGATGGAGACTGACGCAGTGTCTCCATCTCCGTCCTCTCTGAGCACATTCAGGACTTTTGGCTGCAGACTGGATTTAAGGTGGATTTATTTAAGGAC
>CM076665.1:21872193-21888943 GCA_038496675.1 Rachycentron canadum
ATCAGTTAACTCAGGTCAGTCTTGTGAACTTCCTGATCTGTGACTGTGTCTGACTGTGGAGCTGCATGTTAAATAAAGTTTTGTGTGTTTGAACAAAGCCCCACTGGCAGTGGTCTGTTGGTGCGTTCACTGTCCCCCTGTTCATCTGGACTCCAGGTCTCCCAGGACCTGTTACCAGGCAACGAGTGGCCAGATGCCACAATCGCTTTGTTCATTACCAAAGAAAGTCTTTCTGACAGCTGGACTCTTGGACAGTTGGACTGTTGGACAGTGAAACAGTCAGGCAGTTGGCGTCTTAGACAGTTGGACAGACCACAGACTTCTGTGGGTCTCTCTCTGTCTTTCTCTGTCTCTCTCTCTGTGTCTGTCTTTCTCCTTTGGTCTCTCTCTCTGTCTCTCTCTGTGTCTGTCTCTCTATTTGTCTCTCTATCTTTCTGTGTCTGTCTCTCTCTCTGTCTCTCTCTCTCTGTCTCTCTCGTTCTCTTTTGGTCTCGCTCTGTGTCTCTGTCTCTCTTGCTGTCTCTCTCACTCTCTCTCTCTGCCTCTCTTTCTTTGTCTATCTGTCTCTCTCTCTGTGTCTCTGTCTCTCTTGCTGTCTCTCTCTACCTCTCTCTTTCTGCCTCCCTTTCTCTGTGTCTCTCTCTCTGCCTCTCTTTCTTTGTCTCTCTGTCTCTCCCTCTCTCTCCGTTTCTTTCTCTCTCTCTCGCTGTGTCTCTGTCTCTCGCTCTCTCTTCGTCTCTCTGTTTATGTCTCTCTCTGTCTGTCTGTCTGTCTTGGTTGTTATGTAACAGCCTGTCACAGGCTCCAGGTGCATTGTGGGACATATAGAGATGATCTCAGTTGTTCAGAAACAGGCTTGTTTAATCTCTGTAACCATGGCAACCAACGAGCTTATTGATTCAATTCAAGCCCCGCCCCCTCCAGTATGTGATGTCACTGACAGTTAAGAATGTGATTGGCTGTTCTCAAAAGCATTACATAACAGGACAGTGGGGTCAAAGATGGAAAAGGAAGGAAGGAGGATGAGAGTGTGAGGAAATAAGGGGAAGGAAGGACTAAAAGGTGGAGGGAGATGAGGGCAGAATTGGCATATGCCGAGGAAGGAATAGAGGAAATGGGAAGGAGGGAGAAACAAAAGGAAATAAATGAAGGGAAGGAAGGACACAAAGAAGAAGAATATGAATGGCGAGAAAACAAGAGGAAATGTGAAGGAAAGAAAAGGAAGGAGAGAGGTCAAGTTAAGAAGATGGAGGGTGATAAGGAAACAAGGAAGGAACAAAGAGAGAAAGGTAGGAGAGAAAGTCAGGATGAGAGACAGAGACAAAGAAGGAAATTAGGAAGAAAGGAAAGGAAAGGCACAAAAGAGAGGGAGGGCAGAGTGAGGAAGGGTGAAAGAGAGATAAGGAAGAAAGGAAGGATGGAGAAAAGACAGGAAGGGAAAAATAAGGAAACAAAGAAAGTGAAGGAAACAAGGGAACAAAAGAATAAAGAGAGAGGGTTCAATGAGGTAGCAGCAGAGTAATCTGGGACACTGAGAGCATGTGATCTTCACCATGGCAACTGTCTCCTTGTGACAGGAGGAGGCCTCTGATTGGCTGCTGTTCATATGAGGAGTAGTACAGCAGTAGTACTGCAGTTACAATAGTATTACAGTCACAATATTATTATGATGATGATGATGATTATAGTGATGATGATGGTGATGGGACAGACCACCTGTCCCTCTCCAACATCTAGTGGTCCAGGATCTCGTGGTCCTACCCCCCCGCCACCCTCCCCACAGAGGAACAGAAACTGAGGAGTCACACAAACTTTATTCAATTCTCAGAACTTTGTCAGGAGCTAAGATAACAGTCTTTGTGCTAAGCTAACAGTGTTCTTGCTAAGCTAACGGTCTACCTGATCCATCTCCCTGAGATCTGAAGAGAAAACCAGCTCTGAACTATGGAAACTACGTGATTGTTAGAAAACATGGATGAAGTGAAAAGAGAGAAAAGGTGGAGACAAGAAACAGACAAAGGCCTTGAGGAAAACACAGAGAGGTCAAAGTTCACGGGTCTGCAATCAGCTGCTTCCATTAGCTTAGCAGTGTTCACAGACCATGATGACAATTTTCATTGAGACAAAACTATGGCCACAAAACATTTAGACCAGGTCATATTCTGAACCAAACCAACTCCAGTCTTCTGTTCTGGTCAGGTCTCAGTCACAGTCCTTGCTGACCCTGACCTTGAGCTGAGCTCCCTGTCATCAGGATGGCAGCTCCTCTTTGAATTCTCCAGAGTTGTCTGAGTTGTGATCAGGTAAGCATCACTTGAGCCCACGGGGGTTTTGAACTCGAGATGTTCCAGATGGGCCTTCAGAGGACAGAGACTCCTAAGGCCGGTGTTAGCTGGTCTTGGGGATCTGGACCTGCTGGGCTGGAACCTCCTGCTCAGCAACAGCAGTCGGGACATTAATGTTCGGGTCATTGTCAACCTGGTAACACTTCCCCAGGTTCTTGATGATGTTGAAGTTGGACCGTGCTGTTTCTACCAGGCTGTTCTCCAGAATCCAACCATCTGACTCTGACTCCGGATCACCCAGTCGGAGAACGTTCTCCATGGCTGTTTGTAGGTACCGGACTCCAGTAAGAACCAGCAGCTGGAAACAAAGAAAAGGATGAGTATTCAGTGTGTGGAAAGAAGTGGCCAGTCCTCTGTCAGACCTGTCCTGACCTGTCAGACCTGGTTCAGACTCGTTCAGACTTGCAGTACCTCAAATAGCCAGATGAGGAGCACAGTGAGGCCGATGGACTGCATGATGCTGGTGTAGTGATCTATCAAGGCCTGTCGGCAGCCCCTTCTCCATAGGTTTAGCTGCTGGCTCTGCCAGTTGTAGTTGAAGTGGGCAGAACTGTTGGTGACCTGCTGCTGGATGCAGGGCCGAGGGGAGAAGGTGCTGCAGCAGCTGAAGGGAACGCCGTCCATCAGGTATTTTCCCTCCACATTACTCCTCAGACGGCTGTCGAGGACATGCAAGAGGTGGGCTGTTAGAAACAGAACATATTACCACTACTACTGTCACTACTATTGCTTCTACCACTGCTATTACTACTACTGCTACTACTCCTGCCACTACTACTACTGCTTCTACTACTGCTATTATTACTACTACTACTGCTATTACTACTACTACTGCTGTCACTACTGCTACTATTACTGCTTCTATTACTGCTACTATTTCTTCTACTACTGCTACTGCTACTACTACTACTACTGCTTCTACAGCTACTACTACTACTACTACTACTACTGCAGCTACTACTGCTATTACTACTACTACTACTTCTACTGCTTTTAGTGCTGCTACGACAGTTACTACTGCTGCCACTACTACTACTACTACTACTGCTACTACTCCTGCCACTACTGCTACTGCTATTACTACTACTACTGCTGCTTCTACTACTGCTACGACAGCTACTACTGCTATTACTACAACTACTACTACCACTACTGCTACTACTACTGCTACTTCTACTACTGCTACTGCTACTACTACTACTACTACTGCTATGAAAGCTTCTACTGCTATTACTACAACTACTACTGCTACTGCTTTTACCACTGCTACGACAGCTGCAACTACTGTTACTGCTGCTATTACTGCTACTACTACTGCTAATCTTGCTGCCACTACTGCTACTGCTACTACTGCCACTACTGCTACTACTATTACTGCTTCTACTACTGCTGTGAAAGCTACTGCTGCTATTACCACTACTGCTACTGCCACAACTACTACTGCTATTACTACTACTATTACTGCTATTACTACTGCTACTCTTGCTGCCACTACTGCTACTGCTACTATTGCTACTGTTGCTACTACTACTACTACTGCTATTACTACTACTACTACTGCTTCTACTACTGCTACAACAGCTACTACTGCTACTACTACTACTACTACTATTGCTTCTACTACTGCTACAGCTACTACTGCTTTTATTACTGCTATGACAGCTACTACTGCTGCCACCACTACTACTACTACTACTGCTACTACTCCTGCCACTACTGCTACTGTTGCTATTATGCTTCTACTACTGCTACTATTGCTACTACTGCTATTACTACTACTACTATTACTACTGCTACTGCTACGACAGCTACTACTGCTATTACTACTACTACTATTACTACTGCTACTGCTACGACAGCTACTACTGCTATTACTACTGCTACTACTACTACTACTGCTATTACTAATACTACCACTACTACTACTGCTACTAATACTGCTACTACGACAACTACTATTATTACTACTATTACTACTGCTATTAGTACTGCTATTAATACTACTACAGCTTCTACTACTGCTACTACGACAACTACTGCTATTACTACTACTACGACAATTACTGCTATTACTGCTACTACTACAACTACTACTGCTGCTTCTACTACTTCTACTATTGCTACTACTACTCCTACTACTACTACTATTACTACTGCTACTAGTACTGCTATTAATACTACTACAGCTTCTACTACTGCTATTACTACTACTACTACTACTGCTACTAATACTGCTACTACGACAACTACTACTATTACTACTACTACTACAACTACTACTGCTGCTTCTACTACTACTACTACTGCTACTACTACTGCTATTAGAACTACCACAACCCTGTTGATAATCCTGTGACCTAAACTGGAGGAGACCAGTGGCCTCCATCTGAAAACAGTGAACCAGATGTTGCTAACAGATGTGATGAAGGGCTGGATTCAGGGTCCTGGTCTTTGGTGATGTTGTGTACAGGTTTCATGTCTAAATTAAATACAGTGGACTTTGGTGGTTCCCCAGGATTCTGCAGTCCTGCAGGCTCCACTGAGGTACACTGGAATCCAGTACAATCCATCAACATCTACCAGAACCTATAATGGTGCCCTCAGGTTGGACAAAAACCACTGGAGAATTTTCTTCAGTTGCTGTTTATTTTGTTTTCACCACAAAAAGCCAATCAACTGACACTATTTACATTAGCTTTAGCTAGCTAGCAGCACACACAACCTGTGTAATAAAAACTGTATATTTTGGATGAACTGAAAGTTCATCACCTGGAGTCACCTGTTTCAGTCTGAAGACACCTTTTAAATGTAGTGTGATCACTGAATCCACTAAAGACCATGAGGACCCACTTGTTGGACTTCATTCCGATTCAAGAGAATCCAGTAGATTCCACTAGAAATTAAAGGATCTGCCCAATGTCACAGTAGATCTTCTAGTATTGACCAGGATCCACTAGAATCTGATGGATTCCACTGGATCCGACTCTACTTACTCCACCACGGCGCTGCTGGTCATGTCTAGGTAACGGCTGCTGATCCACTGGACCTGAAACCAGTCCCGGTACCCGGTGTTCCCACAACAATGGAACNTTTTTTTTTTTATTTTTACCACAAAGATTTCATGAGCAGAAATCTCTTTCACTTGGTTAAATCGCAGACAAATAACTAGACAGAGCAATAAGGACAACAACTGTAATTTTAGGTTATTTTCGTTATCTATCAATTTTATTTCCTGGATTAACTGATCGATTGTTTGAGCAACAAAATGTCAGAAAACTGAAAAAGCGTCTTAACAATTTCTTAAAGACCACGTTTCAATAACTATATCTATATTTACATGTCTTTTTCCTGTAAAATATAATATGAAAAATAAGAAGCAGAGAATATTTGGTAATTGTGCTTTTACTTGACTTTAAATTTATTACTACTATTACTGTAAATTACTATAAATAATACTATTTATTTGTGACGTTTCAATACGAGATCAGGCAAAGTAAGACTGTGCGGATTTTTTTGCTTGTCACATTTTAGATTCAAATGAATTACAGTTAAATGAGTTAAACCAATTATTTGTAAATCTATTTAAATGATTAAACCAAAGTTATTATAAATTAATTTGAACTAATTAAACCTGCGTTATAAATAGGTTTTAATGAATTAAACCTGAGTTATTTTGAATGATAGTCCTGACTGACTGGATGCGTTTGCTATGTATTTTATTGTGAAACTTTCCCGGGCAGGAAGTGTTTGGATGTCTCCAGTTTGCTCCCGATGATCCAACCTGGATTCAGCCATATTCCCACCGAGCAGCCACACCGGCAGCCCGCCTCAAACTACGGAAAACCGCTCTGTAATCCTCCAACGCGCTCTCTCGCGGTGCTAACGGACATTTTGATCGTCGCCCAGCTCGTCCCGGAGTTGACGGACATGTCACCGAGCTGATACACCGACCCGCGGACATGGAGCAGCGGTCGACCTGAGAATCGACGGTTTGAACGACATCCCGATCTCCGACAGGAAAGTCCAGATTTACCGGGATTAAAGCCGATGTGGAGGACGGACGGACGCGGGCCTTCAGGCTGAGCGGCTCACAACACGACGGAGCGACGGTAACCGGCGGAGACTCACCGACACACGGACACCCAGCCTGCTCAAAATGTCGGGAATGTTTTCCCGGAGCTAACGAGCTAGCCGCAGCTAGCAGGCTGAGCTCGGCACGACTCGGCAGGAAGCGGAGACTCGGCGGCGGCTAACACTCGGACTGAGCGGCGGGGGTTGTTGTCGGGGTGTTCGCAGGAGCGGCGGGTGACCGTCCCGGGTCCGGATGTCGGCTCAGGTGCGTCTGAAGCGGCTGGAGGAGCTCCTGCTGGAGCAGAAGGCGGCGGGATGTCTGAGCGTGGAGACGCTGCTCGACCTGCTGCTCTGCCTCTACACCGAGTGCTCCCACTGCCCGCTGAAGAGGGAGAAGCACATCACCGACTTCCTCGAGTGGGGTAAGATCTCGGAGCTGGTCCTGGGCCTCATTTTCATTCTCGAAACAAACATCAGAAGCTCCTCGGACCCGTCAGGGGTCACTGCTGGGGCTGCCAGGTTCCCTGAAAAATTTTCCCGAAAATGTCCATAAGGTTTTGGGGTCATTGAAAGACCCTGTCTGTGGAGTGACAGGGGGCTGCGGTGAGCTTCCTGGAAGTTCCAGGAAGAGCCAAAGATCCTGAAAGACCCCTGTCTTAGTGTTCAGGGTGTTTCAGTAAAGGGGGGGGGGGGGTCATAGTGGATCAGGGTTTTGGGTTGTGGATGCTTTAAGGCTTCAGTTGCCCTTGAAGAAGTCCAAGTGTTCATTCTAGGATCCTGGAATTTCTGGAAAAATGGTGTATTGAATGATCTGGAACACAAGACTTCCAGGAAGTGCCAGGCTGGTTCTGAATCACAGGATATTAAAGTCTCATTGTCAAACAGGAAATATGGCATGTTAAAGACCCTGGTCTCTGGTCAGACTCTCCTCTTATGAGGGGACATGTGTTTCTGATTCCCACTAGAATTGTGACATCACAACGTGATCTGAGTTCATGTGGTCCAGCTCAGGTGAGACTGGAGGTTCACAGGAACTGGATCAGCAGTTTGTGTGGCTGTAGTACATGGCTTCTTGCAGCAGCACTTCTCTGGCCCACTTTGTCCTGCATCAGTCTGTTTTTGCGTAACACGCCTGGCCTGGCCTGGCCTGGCCTGTATTGGAGCTGTATTGGAGCTGTATTGATCACTGACAGCTGCTGACGGTGGTCTGATCATTGATGCATTCAGACCCACCTTCATCAGTTTAACATCTAATCAAACATTGATCAGCCTGTAGGGTCCAGAACCACCATGAGGATCAGAGTAAGCTTTACCAGGAACTCTGTCAGCTCCATCTGGACTCAGCAGGACTGGTTTTATTGGTCCAGCAGAGACCAGAGCTGTGAGGATTCACTGTAAACAGGAGACAGAGACAAATGGAATTAGAGAGAGACTTCATTAGCTGCAATGAACCTGACTGTCTGGGGTTATTTACAAGTAAAGTGAATAGGAAGTAGAGTCGACCTTTGGTTGGTCACTCAGTCACTTACAGAAGCTGCTGTAACAGTGGTGGAGGCCGAGTGCTGGTCCTCCCTGGTCCCCCTGGGTCCTCAGGACCAAGATCAATTGGACAGTTGATGGACTGTGGATGTCGTCATATGTTGGTTCATATCTTCAGTGTTTCTGAAGGATTCGACCAGAGTTTTATGAGCTTCATGCGGGTGTTGGACCTGCAGGGACCAGGTCCAGAATGGACCCTGCTGTCAGATCCTCTGTCCCAGACCTCAGGTTGTCGGGGGGGGTCCTTGCTGCCCCCCCGCCCAAGGTTAGAGAGCTTCAGAGTCCTGGATATGTTGGGGCCAGATCTGAGTCCAGTGTGTGCATGAGTGACCCAGATAAAATTGAGCCCAGATCAGATAAATAAAAGATGAAGATGTGACAGTATAGAGGGTCCAAAAATAACATCTGGACAACATCTGTAACTCCAGCATTTCAATACAGTTTCTATTATACATCTATGCCACCTGTATCTCCATATTTCTATAATCTCTATAATATTTTTGTCATTTCTGTCTATGTAACCTTCCTAAAAACTCAATATTTCTATATTTTCATGCATCTGTCTCGATATTTCTTCATAATTTCTATAGTCTGTCTGTAGAGTCTCTGATAGAATGACATCAGTGTTTTGTGCGTCTGTGACGTGTCCTCCTGTCTGTCCGTCCTCAGTCAAACCCTTCACCACCACAGTGAAGGACATGCGGCTGCACAGAGACGACTTTGAGATGCTGAAGGTCATTGGACGAGGAGCTTTTGGAGAGGTAAGACTTCCTGTTGACCTCTGTGTCTGCTGTGTTACATACTAATTCCTGTCAGGTGGCTGCAGTCACACTCACTGAATATGATGTCATGTTAGATCAGTTTCCATGGTGATGTTGAATTTATCACAGTGACATAACATGGTGATGCAAACAATCAACTCCATAATAATTAGATCCAATATGAAGGTCAGTGAAGAACCTGATCAGATCAATTGTCATTGCACCTCTGACCAATCAAATGAAGCCCCACATTAGTGGGTGTGGTCAATGGGTGTGGTTTAATGGTGGCTAAGGTCGGTGAACAGGATGGTGGAGAAAGGCAGGAAGTGTGTAGTTCCAGCATCTAACAGTGTCGCTGCTCATCAGAGTTCAGGTCCCATGGTGGTTCAGACCAGAGACGGGTCTCAGGTGTCTCTGGTGCATCACAGGAGAAACCATGACAACTGCACACATTTACATACTGACACACACTGACACCTACACACTGCTGAACACTGACATCTACACATCTGGAAGGACGGGAAATTAGCTTGTGGGCAGGAAGTCGGCCTTGAGGACAGGAAGTCGGCCTTGAGGACAGGAAGTCGGCCTTGAGGACAGGAAGTCGGCCTTGAGGACAGGAAGTCCGCCTGAAGGACAGAAAGTCGGCCTGAAGGACAGGAAGTTGTCTTGAGGACAGGAAGTCGGCCTGAAGGACAGGAAGTTGTCTTGAGGACAGGAAGTCGGCCTGAAGGACAGCTCAACTTGCAGTGAAACACAGGAAGTGAGGTGTGAACAGGAAGTTATGATGATCAGACTTCCTCCAGACGAGGGGACTATCTGGTTCGTTAGACTGTTTCATAGACTAATCCAGATCCCAGCTGATCTGCTTCAGGTCTGAGAGACTTGGACACGACAGACCAGCAGCTGGACTGATGTGGGGCTGCGTTGTGGGGACGCTAAATTAGCAGTTAGCCATTAGCCGATGCAGTGTGGTATATAACATAAAAGTCCAAGCTGTGGTAGGGTTGGGTTTTTAAAGCCACCAGGACGTTTTGAGAGTCGCATGGACATGAAGGATGTGGTGGGAGGAGCCACACTTTCATGGCCGTCATGAAATTCCTACCTTGTGTGTAACTGTGTCGCATGATAAATCACATATTCAACAGACTTGGTCCTGATCAGCCCTCAGTGAACCTGCTCCTGTGCAGGTCTGGGTTTCAGGATTTTTAAAGCTTCGAAGAACAAACACAAACAGTAAGGATTGTCCTCATTTCACTGTGTGTGCATGTTGTGCACATATACACATTGTCCACATACCAGAGGAAAGGTGTGTCAGGGCCACACCTGCTTGGTGCCTCAGGATACACACACACTGGGAATGTGTCTCTGTACTTGTGAGGTCCTCAGTATGACACTCAGCCTGGTCCTCACAAACGCATAGAATCAGGGTCCTGGTCCTGCTACACCCCCTTTTGATACAGTGGACCACCTCATCCTGCTGTCTGTTCTCTATGACTTAATGATGATCTGATTTGAATCCTGCCTCACTGGGTCCTTCATGGTCTAAGTCTCTCGGCCCTCTCTCTCAGGTTGCAGTGGTGAAGATGAAGCACACAGAGAGAGTTTACGCCATGAAGATCCTCAACAAGTGGGAGATGTTAAAGAGAGCCGAGGTGAGTTAGCGTGACTGCTGTTAGCGTGTTGTATCTAACATGTTAACAGTGTAATGTTTTAACAACTTAAAGTTTTAACAATGTAACACGTGAATGACGTAACATTTTAATGATGTCAAACAAAATTTTATTTATATTGCGCCAAATCATAAAGTTACCTCAAGGTTCTTTACATATAGAGCAGGTTCAGACCAAACTCTCTTATAAACTTATTAGATGTAACACGTTAGAGATGTAACGTGTTTATGAAGCAATGTAACATTTTAATCGTTTATTGTTCTTATGATGTAATGTATCAACGATTTAACATGTTTCCTGGACAGACGGCTTGTTTCCGTGAGGAGCGTGACGTCTTGGTGAAAGGAGACAGTCAGTGGATCACAACTCTGCACTACGCCTTCCAGGACGACAACTACCTGGTCAGTACTCTAAGTACTACTGTTACTGTCCCACTACTGCTGTTACTGTTAGTGGTAATAATCATGGTACAGTGAGTAGTACTGGGGGGGTCTGATTATTGATTACTGTGTTATTGATCATATATATTAATGACCTGTACTGCAGTACCTGGTGATGGATTACTACGTGGGCGGGGACCTGCTGACTCTGCTCAGTAAGTTTGAGGACCGTCTTCCTGAGGACATGGCTCGGTTCTACGTGGCTGAGATGGTGCTGGCCATCCACTCCATCCACCAGCAGCACTACATCCACAGGTACTGGTCACACCGGTTACACTGGTCATCCACTCCATCCACCAGCAGCACTACTGGAATACTTTGTACTGAGAGTATGTGTGTGTATCGGAGGAAGTGGTCTCTTCCTGGCAGCAGTGTCCTCTGGGAAATGTAGTTACATCCTGTCTTACCGCCACCTTCCTTCCTCCGTCTGACCTGAACCAGTTCAGACCTGATCCTGATCAGACTGTCTTTGTTTTCCAGAGACATCAAACCGGACAACGTCCTGCTGGACGTCAATGGTCACATCCGCCTCGCCGACTTCGGGTCCTGTCTACGCATGATGGAGGATGGCACGGTAACACTCACACTGCTTCACAGAGACCAGGTGAAACTGGGTCTGATCCCGATCCTGGTCCACTTTGATCTGGATCTGATTGAGTCCAGTTTAGTCAGTGGAGACTTGTGGTCTGGCGCAGGTGCAGTCCTCGGTTGCTGTGGGGACTCCGGACTACATCTCCCCAGAGATCCTGCAGGCCATGGAGGATGGGATGGGCCGCTATGGACCAGAGTGTGATTGGTGGTCTCTGGGAGTCTGTGTGTATGAGATGCTGTATGGAGAAACGCCGTTCTATGCTGAGTCACTGGTGGAGACCTACGGCAAGATCATGAACCATGAGGTGAGACCTCTCAGAGACCCTGTGAGGACTCCATTTAGCTGAGAGTGTGTGGGTGAGACTGGGAATGTCCCGGGACCTGGACTGCCTCAGTCTGAGTAGGTCCACGTATCGGCTGTTTCCATGTTGTCTGTCTCCAGACACTTGTCCCATTTCCTCTTTCTAAATCGGAGCTGTCCTCACGGATGTTGGCGTCCTGCTCTCATTCTCGCCACCTCTCCCCGTCCTTACTCGTCCTCCACTTTCCCTCATGCTCTATTTTCCCCCCATTTCCAGGAGCGTTTCCAGTTCCCCTCCCATGTGACTGACGTGTCAGAGGATGCCAAAGACCTGATCCAGCGCCTGCTCTGCTCCAGGGACCTTCGGCTTGGTCTGAACGGCATCTCCGACTTCAAGAGCCATGCATTCTTCAGCAGCATCGACTGGGACAACATCCGGTCTGCAGAGGCACCCTACATCCCTGATGTATCCTCGCCCACGGACACGTCCAACTTCGACGTGGATGATGATGTTCTGAAGAACCCGGTGAGAGTTCGTAAAGAACAACTCAAGCTTTCAGAGGGTCTTAGGTCCAGTCTCCTGGGCTCAGACCTGGTCTCTGTGTCTCTCTCTGGTCTTGTGTCTGTCTCTCTTTCTGGTATTGTGTCTGTCTTTCGCTTTGGTCTCTGTCTCTCTCTCTGGTCTCTGTCTTTCTTAACCCAGGACCCTGTGTCTCTCCTCCAGGACATCACTCCTCCAGTGTCTCACACAGGTTTCACTGGGCAGCACCTCCCCTTTGTTGGTTTCACCTACACCACCAACAGCTGCTTCTCGGACCGTGTCTCCATCAGCAAGGCAGGACTTGGCCCCCGCCAGGAAGAGCAGGGAGGAGGAGGGGGAGTAGGGGGGGTAGGTGGAGGGCAGGAGGTGGAGGCGTTCGAGAGGAGGATCCGCCGACTAGAGCAGGAGAAACAGGAGCTGAACCGCAGACTGCAGGGTGAGACACGTGTTTGACCTGGTCTATGTGAGCCCCGTGAGCCCTGACCCCTGACCTTTGACCTCCATTTGCTCCTGCAGAGTCCACTCAGGCGCTGCAGGCCCCAGCTCGAGGAGGGACTCTGACTCGGGACAAGGAGATTAAGAAGTTGAATGAGGAGATCGAGCGGCTGAAGAAGAAGCTGGCAGGTCAGAGGTCGCCTCAGTGTCGCGTGGTAAAACCACCAACCATGCATGTGGTGTACTGTTGCTTCCGGTACCAGCTGAACCATAAGATGTCTGTTTTTAAGCCCCACCCCTTTGCTGTCTCAGACTCTGATAGGCTGGAACACCAGCTAGAGGAAGCAGTGATGCTCCGACAGGACTATGAGAGCTCTGCCTCCAAACTCAAGACCCTGGAGAAGCAGGTGAAGACCCTGAGACAGGAGAAAGATGACGTCCACAAGGTAACTACAGACCCTGACCCAGTCCAGGTCCAGACCACGACCCATTGCCAGTCCCATGTTGAAATAATGACTTCCTGTCCTCTGAGCAGCAGCTGTCAGACTCTCTGGACCGCCTCAGGAACCAGACCAAGGAGCTGAAGGAGGCGCATTCCCAGAGGAAGTTGGCTCTGCAGGAGTTCTCAGAGCTGTCAGAGAGGATGGCTGAGCTGCGCTCCTCCAAGCAGCGCCTGTCCCGGCAGCTGCGGGACAAAGAGGAAGAGATGGACATGCTCCTGCAGAAGATGGATGCCATGAGACAGGAGATTCGCAAGACGGAGAAGAACCGCAAGGAGGTGAGGGGGGTCCTGACCGAGGGGGGGTCCAGTACAGACTACAGATAAGACTGGTTCTGCCCCAGAACCACTTCTTCTTCTCAGGTTAAGAGTGTAATGTCAGCTATTAGCTGTTAGCATTAGCCACCATGTTACTGTGAGAAATAGATTTTAACTTGGATGAGGGGCTCAGTCAGTCCGTTCAGAGCCCTGGTCCTCATCAGCAGGGGTAGCTGTTCTTCATTTGTTCTAGACTAACACTCTACAGCAAAGGATCATGGGACTTGTAAGAACAGTATTTATTGATCTGCTGCAGTTCTTCCTGTTCACCACTGCGGGGTGACAAACACTCTCAGATATGAGACACATCAAGAGCGGACCTGGTCAGATACCACAGACCGGGGGAGTAGTTCTACCATAGACTGGGGGCATTAAAAGCCGTGTGCGTGTCTGTGTCTGTGTCTGTGTCAGCTGGAGGCTCAGCTGGACGATGTGAAGGCAGAGGCGTCGAAAGAGAAAAAGCTGAGGGAGCATAGTGAGGTTTACTCCAAACAGCTGGAGACGGAGCTGGAGAATCTAAAGGTCAGAGGTCACAGGAACACTGACACCTCCCCACACACACACCTGAACAGGTTGATGCTGTAACCACATTGATCAACAAACGGACTCACTCCCAGCGTAATCAATGGTTCTGGCTCTGGTCTCAGTCTCAGCAGGGTCGGGGGGTAGCCGGTGGGGGAGCGGAGTCTCAGCAGGAATTGTCCCGTCTGAAGGCGGAGCTCGACAAGAAGGTCCTGTTCTATGAGGAGGAGCTGATGAGGAGAGACTCTGCGAACTCCTCTGAGATCAAGAAACTTCGCAAAGACCTGCACGAGTCTGAGGGAGCGCAGCTTGCTGCCAACAAGGAGCTGCTGCTGCTAAGGGACAAGCTGGACAAGGACAAGAGAGACAGGTGAGTCCTCCACCACAGACACCACAGGGACAGTCCTGATCCAGGTCTCTAGCCCTGATCCAGGTCTCTAGCCCTGATCCAGGTCTCTAGCCCTGATCCAGGTCTCTGTGTCCCCTGCAGACAAATGGAGATGGATGAAGCAGTTTCTGCTCTGAAGGAGAAACATGATCGAGAGAAAACCCTGTTGACAGAGGAAAACCGCAAACTGACAGCAGAGACGGACAAGGTACTGCTTGTACTACTGCAGAGTACTACATTTTATGTGTCTCTCTCTGGTCTTCGTCTCTTTTCTTGGGTTCACCTAAATAATTCTATAAAGAGTTTGGTCTAGACCTGCTCTTTACCTAAAGTGCCTTGAGGTAACTTTGCTATGATTTGGTGCTAGATAAATGAAAATAAAAATAAATAGAGTACTGCAGTGTGTACTGATGAGCTGTTGTTGTGTGTTAGCTGTGTGCGTTTGTGGACCGTCTGACAGCTCAGAACCGGCAGCTGGAGGACGACCTTCAGGAGCTATCGTCCAAGAGGGAGGGGGTGGCTCACTGGGAGGCCCAGATCGCAGAGATCATCCAGTGGTAAGTGGGACCTGGACCTGGACCGGGGCATAAACTGGGGGGTTAGAGGACTAAAAAGCGGGGAGGGTGGGGGGGAGGGCTCTGCACTCATCATGTGTGTGTGCTGCGTTCAGGGTCAGCGATGAAAAGGATGCTCGAGGTTACCTCCAGGCTCTGGCCACCAAGATGACGGAGGAGCTGGAAACACTGCGCAGCTCCAGCCTGGGAACCAGACCCCTGGTAACACACACACACACACACACACACACACACACACACACACACACACCTGGTCTTAGCAGTGATGTCGCATGACTAAGCAGCTCACCTGTTACCTGTGTGTTGGTTGACGTTTTAACCTTTGACCTCAGCCTGAGTCAGGAGTGGCCACGCCTCCCAGGAAGCCCTGGCCTCCTATTGGTGGAGACAGGAGGGTGAGTGCATCTGTCACCACTGTCAGGATTCACTCTACCTCATTATGGGCTTGCATGGCTGCTGGTGCATGTCTGCAGTGGTGATACTGGGGGGGTTGGGCTGCCATCTGAGGAATCCTGAAGGTTGTTCCAGAGGTCTTTGGACTGATCCCAGTCCTCCTGGATCCAGCTCCACAGGTCCTTGAAAGATTGAACTGGTTTCAAGGTTCTCTTCCAGGATAAACCTGGGTCATCCTTCAGTCTCTGGGTTCTGGGGGGGGGGGGGGGGCAGGACAGGACCAGGTGATGTCGTCCAGCAGCATCATTCATTAGACCATGGTCACATGATTCCTCTGTCAATCTCTGTCATGCGTAGCTGTTCTGATTGGCTGCCTTCTCTATTAGCAGACATGGTAATTAGTGTTGTTACAATGGTAATGGGCCGTGGGACCTGATTGGTGGTGATCTGACAGCAGTGTTCCCCTCCAGGACCCCCTGTGGAAGGTGCGGCGCAGTCAGAAGTTGGACATGTCAGCTCGTCTTGAGCTGCAGTCGGCGCTGGACGCTGAGATTAGAGCCAAACAGCTGGTCCAGGACGAGCTGCGTCGGGTCAAAGCCACCAACATCCACCTGGAGAGGTCAGAGGTCACCAGAGCTGTACCACGTGTTTGTCTCTGTCTCACCTGAGTCTCGCCTGTCTCACCTCTCTGTCTCTGTCTCACTCATCTGCAGTAAACTGAAGGAGTCTGAGGAGAGGAGCAGGGAGATGGGGGAGCAGGTGGAGAATCTGAAGAAGGAGATGGAGGAGAGTCGTTCCCGCTCTGATAAAGGTGAGACTAACTCACCTTTCGGCACAGCACCACACCTGGATAAATATGCCACTGAAAGTAGTCCCTAACGAGAGCCCAGTGTGCTCAAATGAGATTAGGGGGTTCAGGACTCTCTAGGATGAGTAGCTGGTTCAGTGTTTGTCCTTTGACCTTTCTGTCTGCAGGTCTGAAGCTTCCTGACTTCCAGGACTCCATCTTTGAATATTTCAACACATCCCCTCTGGCTCCAGACCTCACCTTCAGGGTGAGTCACCCATCCGACCTTTTACTGCTCCTGGGCAAGAAGTCAGACATTTTGGATTTTGTATGAGTTTTCATTTTACAACCACATGTCAAACATGATGTGTCTCTGCCCTGCAGACCACAGACATGGACTCCACCCCCCAGAAGTCAGAGGGCACCTCCCCCTCCCCCTCCCCCTCCCCCTCCACCACCTCTGAACAGGAGGTCAGTGTCACACTCAGCAGGTTTGTTTTTGTTTATGACATTTTGTTTACCCCAGTCTCTATCTGTGTCCACAGGAAGTTAAGACAGCATTGGTCCCTTC
>CM076665.1:21898819-21941876 GCA_038496675.1 Rachycentron canadum
TATATATATATATATATATATATATACACACACATATATGGTATGTGTTTAATGTCTGTGTATAGATTTTTTTTCTCTCACACTAATCCATTTGCTTTTGTAGTTTTACATTGAGGTGATAATCTTTCTTCTGCTATAGAAAGTCTAACAGCTGTAATGTTTGTGTCATGTGACCTCAGGTCATTTCCAACTCTGCTCTGAGGAGGTGAAGCTGTGGCTGAGAAGTGATCAGTGTGATGATAGACAGATGATCAGTACTGATTATCAGAGCTCTCTTCCTGTGTCTGCTGAGAAAATTAAAGTGTCATTGTATGAAACCAGAACAGACCTGACAAGAAACCATCAGAGCTGCTGTTTCCTGTCTGGCAACAAGGAAACCCCGCCACAATAATGGCCTCCAGGGCTGAGTTCAGGTCAGGTGTTCACATGTGGGAGGGAGGGGTCACAAAGGGGTTATCTGTATGTATATTATTGATAATCAATGAGCGGATGTTATTGATCAGGTTTGTGCTGCTAGAATCATGATATTCTGATGAATCTGATGAAGCTGATACAGGATCAATATTGTTAACGAAACACGAACGGTTAAAGTGACACTTTATGATGTAATCAGTGACAGACGGAGAGGTGGCGATGGTGATGATGAACATGAAGATGATTAGGTAAATCGTGTCTGATCTGTTAGCGGATCAATACACTTTTGATCGATTAGTGATCGGTTGTAATTCTCACAAAAGATGGAGTGATACACAGTCTTGTAATAATACAGAGTACTGTAGTAATACAGTGTTGTAATAATACACAGAGTACTGTAGTAATACAGTGTTGTAATAATACACAGAGTACTGTAGTAATACAGAGTACTGTAGTAATATACAGAGTGCTGTAGTAATACACAGAGTACTGTAGTAGTACACAGTGTTTTTACAGTAGTATTCAAAGATGACTGAAGGTATAAACTCACCCTGGTCTCGCGCATCGTCTGTATCCTCGTGCTGTCTGACAGTGAATGACGTCCTGCAGAGCGCCAGCGCGGGTCACGTGTCACACGTCTGGGCACATCATTTATTCATCGGCCATCTTTAATTCATCGCGTCATCATTTATTCACCCCCCCAACAGAGGAGCCGATAGCGACGTCACAAAAAGAAAATCAGTTTCACGACCAAAGAACAGCCGCCATCTTGTGTCGACCAGCTGTTATTGCAGTGGCTCCTTCCACTCCCTCCTGTCTCCTTCACTACCACCAGTTTCCTTCACTACCTCCTGTTTCCTTCACTCCCTTCAGTAAAGTCAGATTCACTTTACATTTTAACTTATTTTATTGTTCATGTTATAAAAAAAACATTTCTGTAGGGAATGTTACAGCGATGAATCAGGGATTCAGCGATCACTCAAAAGACGAATAAGCTCCACCCCCTTGTAGCGAGGGGCGGAGTCAAAACAACTCCTCTCTGCAACTAATGAAGAAGATGCAAGCTGATTGGACGTTCCTGTTGTAATGGTAATGGACGACTTTCATCTCTTCTCTTCAGAGAATTTTTTCAAAATAGAAGTCTTTAATTGAAGGATCGTACTGGATCAGTTCTTCCACCGGATTTGCTGAAAGAGGAGAAGAAACCATCAGGTAAACATACTGGTGAAGATGAAGATGACTACCATTCCTTCTCTTCCTCACCAGATTGTCGAGAAGATCGTTGATCTTTCTCTCCTCCGCTGATCCTCTCTCCACCTTACTCCGGTATCCTAGCAACTGCTGCCGGTCCTTCAGGTCCCGGTACGTCTAATTGGCCCACCACAGACATCATGATATTAAAGCAACACATGACATTATCAACATACAGGTGTCAAGTTTAATAACAGAGATGGGTCAGACTACAGTTTAAGCCCCGCCATGAATGACTGTGATTGGTTGAATGATGATTAGTGTCTCACGTTAATGACGATGTCATGACATTTATATTTCTGAGCCAGACTGATCCTCAGGTCTGCATCATCGACCAGCCCCACGTACTCCTGCAGCACCTGTCAATCACACCACATACCTGTAGTCCCTCCCATTTTAAAGTACTGTTGTAGTCCAGTCTGGCCCAACCCCCTCACCTGTGTAGGGGCGGAGTTTTTCTGCAGGATATCAACGACGCGGTGAAAGCTGAGAGGTGATTTCTTCCTGGTGAAACCCAGCCAGTTCCTGCTGGTGAAAAGAGCATCCAGGTCTGACCACGCCTTCAGCTTTGCCCTTGCAGCCAATGCTGTCACAAAGTACTGCTTCTCTGAAATCTGAGGTCAAAGTTCAGCTGTCAGTGACCAACCCAGGTCAACAAACAGCATGGACATTTAAACATTTCCATAAAAGTGAAGACGATTCTCACCCTGAAGGTGTGACGGATGTTCAGAGGACTGCTGTAGGTTCCCTGTGGACAACACCACACCGGTCACAATTTACCACTGTGTGTATTGTATCGGAGTATGGATGTGACTTGTTATATTGTATAATATCTTCAGTGCATGGACACACAAACATAAACACATGGAGACGCACACATACACATACTTACATGATACACACAAACAGAAATAAACATGTACTTTTGAACATATATACAAACAAACACGTTAATATTAAATAAATACACATCAACACACACACTCCCACATACTTTCTCATTAACCACACATAGTATGAGTGTGAGGTTAAGACAGATTTGTGTGTGTGTGTGTTACCTCAGCCTCAGTGTAGTGGTAGAAGCAGCAGTAGTACAGTGTTGTGATCAGTGGCATGTTGAGGATTGAAGCTCTTCTTGGAAACTTCTGGAAGATTTCCACCTTCCCTCCTCGTTCAGCCTGTCGGTCTGTTGCCTAGTAACAGAGGAGACACTGGGAAGGAACTGAACTGAAGTTGAGATTGAAAGCAGTTTAGACCAGTTTGAATTGGTTTATTATAAACCAGTCTAAGGTCTGACCTCGATGATGATCTGTCTCTCTAGCAGAGTGTAGTGGTCCTGAACATGAGCTGAGTCCTCTGGGGAAAATGGAAGACTAAAAACAAATAAACAAATGATGAACCCCATTAAACTACCAACGGTAAACAACAAACAGTAACCACCCAATAGTACACAACAAACAATAATATCCAACAGAACAAAACAAACTATAAACACTAAACATTAAACTACCAACAGTGAACATCGGCTGTGGCCTGCAGGTGTCACCCACCTGATGCAGCTCTTCAGGAAGTCCCGCCTCTTGTTTTCATCAATGATGCTCAGGTGTTCTTTATACTGCAGCAGCTGTCTCCATGGAAACAGAAGAGAAAGTAAATCAGCTTCCTGTCAGATCCAATGGTGTACTGTTACTGGTACTGTGTACTATTACTGTTACTGGTAATATTACTGTTACTGGTAGTGTGCACTGTTACTGTGAGCACTGTGTGTACTATATACTGTGTGTACAGTGTGTTCTGTGTACTGTGTGTACAGTTTACACTGTGTGTGCCACTTACCGCTGCGTCCTCCGTCCTGCTCAGAGCTCTGGGGACAAACAAGAAGAGAAAAAAAACATAAACATACTGCTGTTTGTCAGGAGATGATATCAGTAGACACACACAGACAAGGACCAGGTGGGCTGAGAAGACCGTGTGAACCAGATGGACCAGGTGGGCCACATGGAGCAGGTTTCACCTGAGCAGCTCCAGCAGCAGCCTGTGGTCTTTGGTCTCAGTCAGGTAGTGGATGAAGTGTCTCAGAGCTGTCTGTCTGGACTCCAGCTCCCGGAACAAAACCTCTGAACCAATGAGAGAAAGAGGAGTCAAAACTGATCCGGAGTCAGAACTGATCCAGGGTCAGAACCACCAGACTCACCTTTACTCAGAGTCCTCTTCAGATGAATTAGGACCTGAGAGAGAGTTTTTGGTCAGTTGTGTTTGTTCATGAAGTTGTTAATAAAGTTCACAGAAAAACATTCTTGTCATGAATGTGATTGTAAATAAAGTTACAGCAGTGATGACATTTCCATCATGAGCTCTGACGGAGAAATCGAGCAGCAACAGTTTGTCGTGAAGAGACCGGAACCGCTCCAGACTCACAACCTGCAACGAAACACAGACACACAACACTCAGGTACTACACAATACAATGACACACAGCATCATGTCTCAGGTGAACAGGTGGTCTCACCTTTCCTTGCTGCATTCTGTGAACGGTCTCCTCAGGCGACCAATCACTGACATAGTCCTGACATCACAATATTATGACATCATCAAGTTAGATTTTAATCAGTTTTAAATCAGATCATCAGTCTTTTATCAGATCATCAGTGTTCTTACCTTGTATTCAGATTTTGGTTTGCGAAGCTCTGGAGCATAGAGTTTGACAGATGAGTCACTGAGCGCTGAAACACAATAACATCAATCAATCACTCATTAACTGTTTCATTTTTAAACTGTGTCATCTTTTAAATTCAGTCACTCATTCTTTCACTCACTCACTCATTCATTCAGACTTACAGTCAGTGAAGGTCTGGAAGTTTCCTACTTTAGTTTTTGCTGCAGAGAAACAGGTGAAAGCTTCAGTTCATGAACACACAAATCTGCTGTTTTAGTGGGGTCATGTGACCTGGTCACCTTACTCACCCTTGAACAGAGAGCTCAGGGAGTATCCTGAGTGACTCCTGCTGACAGCCGGGCTGTCTGCATTGATTTTTGGGAAGACGAGTTCTCTGTCTGTCCTCTGAATGGACGCTTCCGTCTCTTTGACTGACCAAGAGATACCTGAGGACACACAGCAAAATGACATATGCCCCTTAGCCAATCACAGCTAAGCATGCTTCACAGGTGTTCACCACAGTAACAGTAAGGATGTCTTACTCCCGACAGGCTCGCCGCTCCAGCTGACTTTCTCCACGTCGTCTTCATCGTCGTCTTCCTCCACCAAACTGCGAATGCTGTTCACTGCTTGTTTTGACTCTTTGAGCTGAGCAAAACAAGGACACCTAAACGTCACGCAGGAGCAACTGACACACCTGGAAACACCTGTAATAAAGAGCCCTAAGTCTAAACCTGTTGAGAAATCATGATCACATCAGATCACCTCAACCCTGACCCTGATCCTCCTCCAACCTTGGACTGGATCGGTCCACTGTATAAGGCTCCAACACCTCATGGACCAGGTTCTGGACCAGGATCTTACCCTGCTGAACTCGTCATCTTCATCATCGAAGGTGAACGCTTTAAACTTGGAGCTGTTCCAGTAATCTTCCTCATCTGGTTTACTCTTCATCATCTGCACACACAAACAAACTTTATTTATTCTGTCAGCGCCGACGAACTGTCCCAATAAAACTTGGTTCAATCTCAGTTCAGACTGCAGCTGTTAGCTTCTATGTTAGAAGCGTGTACTCTGTGTTTCTGACAGCAGCAGGAGGCTAGTTAGCATGCTAACAGGCTAACGGTAAAGGTAGGATTGACTGACAAACGGTGGGAACGGTGACGTCAGCACGAGGATATATAAAGCTGTAAACCGAGGTGAGGCAGATCAAACACCCGCGACTAGAAAACTGATAATCGATCAGAACCGATCAGCTATTTTTACCTTCAGCCGTAGCCTCTCTTCTTCTTCGTGTTCTCTGGCGGAAGGTGTACGACTTCCGGCCGCACAGTGGCTACTGGGAGTTGTAGTGACCCGGCGTTGTGAAGCGAAAAGAGTCCTCCAAAGTCCACCAGTCTGACCCACTTGAAACCGGACTGAACCAGTCTAAACCAGTTTGAGCCACCCTGACCCAGTTAGAACAGGTCTGACCTAGTCTGAACCAGCCTGACCCAGTTGGGTCCAGTCTGACCCAGTCTGACCCAACCTGAGCTGCAGCACAACGCTGCAGGTGAGGTATAGGGAGTCCACCAGCTGGTTCTCAACCTGGGGGTCTGGACCTCTGAGGACCTTGAAAACTGCAGTAAACGTCATCTTGTTAACAAATTTCAACCACATCCAGTGGATCTACCCTTCAAAATAAAACAATTAAAGTTAAACCTACTTAAACTACCAGAGTAAAAGTACTTTGTGTGGTTAAAGTACCATAGTAAAACTCCTACAGTAAAAGTACTTGTGTGGTTACAGTATCAAAGTAAAAGTACTTTTTTAAGAGCTCAGCCTCTTAGTGGAGTTTTACTTTGAAAGTCATCTGAGGAAGTCTGTGGTTTGTGTTTCAGCTGCTGTGGAACAGCTGATCAGACAAGGTTCAGGCTGTACAGACACCAGAACTGTTGTAGTGCTGTAATAGTACTGTAGTGGTTATTAGAGCAATGCTATTAACCAGTGCTCCAGTCAGTATTGATCAGTGATCTGTGATTATTGATCATGGCTAAGTAGGAAGAAGGAGACCTTCGGTGGATAGTTGAGGAGAGAGCTGATGCCACCAACATCAACAACTGGCATTGGTCAGTCCCCCAAACAATTATTGATTACTATTATTAATCAGATTATTGATCCTCTTACTGTCGTCAATACAATCGGTATTATCAGTACACTACTCCTGTTTCAACGGTAATTATAAGGACTGCAATGAATGTGTATCTATACGTGTGTATATCTGTTTGTGTGTGTGTGTGTATATGTATGTGTATATATATATATATGTGTGTGTGTGTGTGTGTGTGTGTGTGTGTGTGTGTGTGTCACATGACCCTGCAGTTGGTTCAGCACATGTACAAATATTTTTAAACACTTGAATGACAGGTTGTAATGTCAGAGAGGAGGGCAGTTGAAGTGGGCGTGGTCATACTGGCACATGGACACAGAGGAGGAGCCTCTGGTGGCTCCAAGGGTTTATTATTGTTACCATGACAACAAACAGCAGCAACCTTTAACAGTGTAATCGCTGCTCAGTAGAGAACCTTGAGTACCTGAAACCATTGGTGGTAGCACTGGCAAAAATTAAGAGACCAGTTTCTCTGGTATAAAGCCTGACATGGTGTTTGAGTAAAATGAACATTTTTGTTTTATTCTATAAACTTCTAACATTTTCCCAAAAAGCAGTTATCTGCATAAAATGACAACTGGTCAAAATAACAAAAAAGACACCGTGTTTTCAGACCTTGAATAATGCAAAGAAAACAAGTTCATAATAAAACAAAACAATAGTAATGTTTTGACTTAGGAAGAGTTCAGAAATCAATATTTGGTGGAATAACCCTGATTTTCAATGCTCTCTACCAGTCGTTCACATTGCTGTTGGGTGACATGATGCCACTCCTGCCAAATTCAAGCAGCTCAGCTGTGTTTCCATCTTCCTCTTGATCACATTCCAGAGGTTTTCAATGGGGTTCAGGTCTGGAGACTGGATTGACCCTGACAGGGTCTTGGTCTGGTGGTCCTTCATCCACACTTTGATTGACCTGGCTGATCCTCCACCAAATTTCACAGTGGGTGAGACCCTATGGCTGTAGGCCTCCCCAGGTCTCTGTCTGACCATTAGACCACCAGGTGTTGGTCAAAGCTGAAAACAGGACTCATCAGAGAGGACGACCTTACTCCAGTCCTCTACGCTCCAATCCTTATGGTCAAACCTCCGCCTGGCTCTTCTTTGCTTCTCATTGATGAAGGGCTTTTTTTCTGGCTGTGCACGACTTCAGTCCTGCCCTTAAGAGCCTGTTGAACCGTTCTCACCGTGCACTTCACCCCAGCTGCCATTTGCCATTGTTTTTGTAGGTTACTCGATGTCATCCTATGGTTGTTGAGTGACATTCGAATGAGTTGGCGGTCATCCCGGTCAGTGGAAAGTCGTTTTCCCCCTCTGTAGCTTTGTTGTCCTCAATGTCTGCTGCTTGACCTTGTTCTTATGAACCGCCATCTTTGAAGTTTTAAGGATGGAAGCAACCTGACGCTCACTGTATCCCTCTGCCAGTAAAGCCAGAAGTCAACCCTTCTTTTCCTCACTCAAAACTTTTCTCTTTAACTCTTTTGGCATCGTCAAATTATTTTTTGATTCCAATTACTTTTGAGGTTCTACTAGCACTGTTTTTGCATCCAGCTGGTCCTACTGCAGGACAGTGATGACCACAGGAGTGGTTTTCCTTTTCCTCATTAAATAATATTTGGTCACCTGATCAGTACCTCATTAATTAGAATGCGGTCTGTTTGTGTTGGAATTCAACAGACAATGGAATAGAATGGCTGCCAGACATGTAGAGATGCTGATTTAAGAAACATTTGGAGTTCATTTCCTCAGTCTAGGTTTCTGGGTCCTTGCTCCAGGTCTCTTCTGGGTCCTCAGTCCAGGTGTCCAGGTCCTCAGTACAGGTCTCTGGGTTATCAGTGCAGGTGTCTAGATCCTTAGACCAGGTCTCTGGGACCTCAGGCCAGGTCTCTTCTGGGTCCTCACATTACTGAATATTCTTTAGTTTGGTGCAGCACTGACACCGGCACCAATCATGACACAGGTGAAAGGTGATGTCATCCTGTAGTGTGACATCACACGGGTGTGATTCTTCTTCTGTGGTACTGACCATTTCCTGTCTACAGGTTCATCCAGCGGTGGTGTAAAGTAAAGAGGAAGTGTTGAAATGTCCAACCTCTTAGATGACAATGACCTGGATGACCTGGACAAGGGTCAACAACCTCTTGGTCCTGATGTCAGTGTATTGAATTATGATCAGTGACCACAGTGATGGTCTCTCCTGTCCAGGTCTCAGTGTCCCTGTGTAAACACCAGCCCCAAACGGCCCTCCTAGACCTCATGAGGAGGACGGGTTCTAGAAGGAGGGTTCTGGGCAAGTATGTTTATCAGCTCAAATCAGTTCTGTCATCAAGAGGGCATCACGACCGACCAATCAGAGATGAATATGATCCCTGTAGTAACTGAGTGACCTCTGACCTCAGAGTTCAATCAGGGGATGATCCTTCCCACCGCCCATGGACCAAATCCACCTTCATCTGAGGTGACCAAGAGGAACCAGATCAAGACCAATAAAACCCAGGTGAGAGTCCAGTTCAACCACCCAACTCTGGTCCAGTTTCAGGTACTGATCACAACCATGTCCTTGTTCAGATCAGCTCCACCCCCAACTGTTCTTCTGGCCCTGTCCCATGTCCCACTGGTGTGATATTAGAGCCCCCCCAGGGACACATCATCTGAGGTTTGTTGTGTCCCCCACACAGAGCACTATGCCACTGTCAGTCTGGACCTGGAGGACCAAGGAGACCAGACTGAGCTCAGGATGGAGTATGAGGGGGTCCCTGCAGGAGAGGAGGACTCCACCAGTGAGGGCTGGACCCGCTTCTTCTTCCAGGCCATCAAACATGTTCGGATGAGCTAACCTGTTAGCCTAGCTTAGCAGGAGGCTGTTAGCTTAGCTTAACAGGAGGCAGTTGGCATAGCTTAGCACTGGACAAAACAGTCTCAAACTGTCTCAGTTTGAAGATGATAACAAACACCAATGCTAAGTAACAGTTCTGTGTTGTACAGCTGGGGATGAAGGTGAAGAAGAAGATGATGAAGATGAGTGCTCTGAGCTCTAAAGCTGGTGTTGACTAACTGCAGCTGTAGGTTGATGGAGACAAACAGTAAAAATCAGACATAGTTTATTCTGAGGGAATGTGTCATGTTGTTTTTGTTGTAGTTGTGCTGTGGTTGTTTGATGTTGTTATAGTTGTAGTTGTGCTGGGGTTGTGTTGATGGTGTTCTTGTGTTGTAGTTATAGTGGTTATGTTGATGTTGTGTTGTTGCTGTAGTTGGGTTGTGTTGCTGTTGTTGTAGTTGTGTTGTCATGTTGTTCAGGATCAGACTACAGTAGACTAAAGTAAACAGTCAAACAGACACAGCAGGAGAAACAGTGAGAACATTAAACTGGTCCTAACAGCTGATTGGCCTGCTGACAGTCTGTTGGTCTGTATGGTTCATCAGCAGTCTAATGACCTAGACACTACAGGTCACATGACTTCAACTGGACGTCATCACACATGAATACATCTTGATCACATCCAGAGAAAAGTCCATGATGAACGTGAACTTGTCAAATCAATTGATCAATGATTAGTCGATTACAGATTTAAAACGAATAAACAAAATGATTAAAACACATCTTCAGTCTCATAAAAACCATCAAAATCAATAGTGCAGTGATGCCTAATCAATCATTGATTTTTGTGATTTGCCTCAGTCCAACAGATCCAGACCTTCAGACCAGGCTCACAGCCTGAAGGTCAACGGTCAGCAGGGCGAAGCTAGAAGACGTCATCCTCCTCTGCCTCACAGCCATAGTCTGAAAAACAATCAATAAGTCAATCAGTCCATCAATACAATATGTTTTCTTCAAGCCTGGATTTTCACATTAAAAGCGTGTACTGACCTCCCACAAGCTGAAGAGCACTGACGCACTCTTCCTCCACCTCCTCCTCTTCCTCCTCCTCTTCCTCCACAGTGGGGGGGGCAGCTGTGGCGGTGGGGCTGGTCTCTGCTTCAGGATTTGGAGCAGACTCAGCTGCAGTACATATTGTTTGTGTTGTCATGGTAACAAAATTTTCTACCTGAGAGGTGAAACACAATGAGTTTAAATCACAACAGCAGCTTTACAAGTGTGATAGGTGGAGATGTGTGACAGGTGTGACAAGTGTGATAGCTGGAGACATGACAAGTGACAGATGGAGACAAGTGTGACAGGTGGAAACAGGTGTGACAAGTGGAGACAGGTGGAGACAGGTGTGACAGGTAGAGTCAAGTGTGACAGATGAAGACATGTGTGACAGGTGAGACTGGTGTGACAGACAGGTAGAGACAGGTGAGGACAGGTGTGACAGGTGTGACAAGTGGAGACAGGTGTGTCAGGTGGAGACAGGTTGTTACAAGTGTGACAGAGGAGACAAGTGTGATAGATGGAGACAAGTGTGACAGGTGGAGACAGGTTGTGACAGGTGAGAGTAGTGTGACAGACAGGTAGAGACAGGTGTGACAGATGGAGACAGGTGTAATAAGTGGAGACAGGTATGTCAGGGGGAGACAAGTGTGACAGGTGGAGACAGGTGTGACAGGTGGAGATTCACCTGAGAGTCAGGTTTCTTCTTCTTTGGAGTGGAGGAAATGAGGTGACAGAATCTGAAACAGAGAACCTTTCAGAATAGAACAGTAGAAATTGACGGTTCTTAATTTTCATGTTATCATGGGAACTCATCAGTGCTCAGTAGATCACAGATTATATACACTGTAAATATTAATAATAATAATTATTAATACTTTTATCATTATCAATTGTATAGATTCTGTACTATATTGATTATAGATTGTATCCTGATTATAATCAATTGTACCTCTTTCCCATGATGCTCGTGTTGACTGCCAGGTCTTGGTTCACTTCGTGGGTCTTTCTTCGAGGGTCTTTGCGGCGACTGCGATTTAGTCGTTTCCGTGTGGTGGTGTTGGGGTAGGGAGGGTTGGAGGAGGCTCTGCTGGGATTGCCACATCCACCAATGCCCGCTCCCTCCCTGTTCAGGTCTCTGAGGACGTCGTAGTTGATCTTGTTGGAGATCTTCTTCTTCTCCAGCATCTTCTCTATGGCCTCGCTCACTGTCGATGCCTCAATCTGCTCCCTCTTCTTACTCTTTGTCTTCTTCTGCAAACACACAGCCGTCACTTCATTAAAGAGGTACAGCTATTACTAATGTTTTTTCTCTTCCTTTCATTAAAACATTATTTAGTTACAGAAACCCGAGGAAAAAATGGAGATCACAGAAACAATACAAATGAGGTCAGACCACCACAGTCAACAAAGAGTTAATAACAACAATGATGCCTCTATGCCTCTTGGTGGCCTCGACAGCATTCCCATGGAAACTGAGAGATGACCTGTGATTCATTGCAGCCTAATTAAGTAATGATGCACCACGTATGATGCATCACTCACTTCTCGCCAACTAATATATGATAACAATTGTAGTTCAAGTATTATTCACATTGACTCAGTGATTCCCCAGCACTTTATTCAACAAATATCAGGTTTGTTCGTATCAGTGTCACTCTTCAGCTTTTAATATGAATGAATGTTAATGATTCATGCAGCTGCAGCGTCACTGTGGATTATTGAGGTTCAGCAGAGACTCAATCAGTTACTGTTGTTACAGGATTAATCTGAGTTGAAGTCAGTGAGTTCAGCTCACAGAGGTAAAGACCAACACCAAGTCTGCAACGCAGAGGTCAGGGGTCAGGTACTTCCTTCACCTCTGTTTTAAAAACAAGCTCTAGTGTGTTCTTCTGGCACCACAACACTCATTATTGGTCGGTATGATCATTATTGTTTATCAGTGAATACAGCTGCTCTGGTCTCCCTCTCTTTTCCCTCTCAACCCAAATGGTCCCAAAATTTCATGTGTTTGTGACAAAATCAGAGGTGAAGAAAGGCCAGGGATTCACCAGGACAGTCCCTGCATCCAGCCACTGAACTGTGCTTCAAAATGCACTCACCTTCTCTTTATACATCCCCTGTTCTTTCTCTTTCTTTATCCTCTCTTCCTTTTCTGTTAACACAAACACACATTGAATAAATTAAACAGCGTTACATTGTTTTGTCTGTGTCATGTTTTTTTCTGTAGGTGTTATGTTACATTCAGCAGGTGTTACATTGTATTCTGTTGGTGTTGCGTTGTATTCTGTTGGTGTTGCGTTATTTATGTTGTATTCTGTAAGTGTTATGTTGTATTCTGTAGGTGTTGCATTTTCTGTTAATAAGTTTGTAGTTTACAGTGTTCCGGGGTGCTCGTGTCTGTTGAATGCTGTGTTTGGACATATATGATGATGATGATGATGATGAAGATGAAGATGATAAAGATCCTGACCTCTCTGCTCTTTCAGGTACTCTGCATTCTCCTTCATCCACAGCTCGGTCTTCACTTGAACCTCCTTCTCGTTTAGGATGTACTGCAGCACAAAGGGCATCAGAAAAAAGACACTACATCCTGTACTGATGTCCTTTCACAGTACAACATGATGTTTATTTGTGAAGGCACAGACAGGTTGTGCCTTCAGGCTGACTGACAAACTGTGACTGAAACATTATGAATGTAATGGTTTTATCAGCCAGCACCTATACACAACAACACTCACTTAATTTAAAGATAACTGACCTGGCCTCAACATAAAAAGTTGAGGCCAGGTCTTACGTGTTATTTGGTACAGTGACTAGAATTTGCCTTTGTGGTGCAGAATGTATCAATACTGTGATTGATAAATGAACTGACCTTATCTATCTCCTGATCATCAATACCGTCCAGGTCCAGCTCTCCACTCTCCAACAGAGCATCTGCAGAAACACCCACAACAGACCACCTATTCTCAACTTGCAGCTGACTGTGATGATGTAATGATTTTATATAGGTGTTGCTGTTCTCACCGTCAGGTTGCTGGCCTGTATCAGACTTGTTGGAGGTCTGGAAGGTTTGTTGGAAGTCTAGGCTGGCAGTGCTCGGCATCCCAAGGATGATGGCCAGAGGTGGAACCTGACGCTGAGGCCCTGCACCCTCTTTCTCTGCCACCAACTCGTGTTTGTTGTCATCTGTCGTCTTGTCTTGCCCCTCCTCTTCCTGGATCACCTGACACAGGAAGTCCTGAGTCAGGTGCTGGGTGGCAGCTTGGAGCTCAGCATCTTCGACCTCCAACTCTTCAGGTTCAGCGGCTGCAGACAGAACTTCCACATCCTCAGGGTCTGAGAACCACAAATTTAAGAGCTGTTAGTCTTTTTGTTGGTGTCCACATAGACTCAGCTGACTCTGAATCGGTACACACCAATTTGTTTGGCGTAGGCAGCGTAGATTCCTCTCAGCTTAGGTCGGCTCTTCTCCAGCTCGTTCTCAATCTCATCTTTGTAGCAGCTTATCTCCCCTGACAGGACCAGAACTATGGGGTTTAGTTCCTTAAAGTGTTTTAAATAACTCATCTAATAAACTCTTGTCTTCTGAGCGTCCTAAAACTCTGCTGTGGTTCAGGTAGTCTGTACACTTAATGACTGACCTTCAACCTCATCCAATTTCTTGGCCAGTTCCTGTTCCAGCTGTGGATTAAGAGGACAGTTAGTCACTGATCACTGATGATGTCATTTGGCAGCAACCAATCAGAGAAAGATCTACCTGCTGCATCTTGGCTTTGTGCTGTGCTGCAGTGAATGAGGGTGGATCACATTCCTGCTCCAGATCCACTCTCATGAACTCATCGATGGTCAGCTGACTGGTGGGCGTATCCTCGAACTCTGTTAACCTGCACGAATGGAGAGATCTACTGTGGTTGACTGTGATCCACTGTTATATAATGTAGCCTACCATGATCCACTGTGATCTACTAGGATCCACTGTGATCCACTGTGATCTACTGCGGCTGCAGGTCTCACCTCTTCCTCAGAGTGTTCTGACAGACCTTCACCACACTGATCACATCCTTCACTGTACGACGAAACTTATGCATCCGAGCTGCCACCAGGAGAGCTGGGGGAGTATGTATTGTTTGTATGTTAACATTATCCTGTTGTTGATCCTTGTTGCTGTCTTTATATATACAGGCATAACCTACCTGCTCCACAGAGTCCTGATGGTCGGCGTCCTGTATGCATCCAGTCCCTCTTCATCCTCTGAACCAGTCGAAGAGCTGTCATGGAAACCTCATGAGTTTTCACCCCAAACTCCAACATGTGAGCAAACCTGGGTATGTACAGACAGGGGTCTGCAGGGGGAAGAAGTGAGGGCACCTGTTAATGCTGGACATTAAAAACATAACACATGACAGTAAAGCCGTTTTCCCGCGCTCTGTCGCCATCTCGCGGAGCAGCTCGGTGAAGACGCTGTACCGGATCTAAGATGGCGGCCGTAGAAACCAACAGGAGCTGGTTTCGGAGTGTTTTCAACGTTATCTGCAGAAGAAGCGCACTGCCGGAACCTGACAGGTAAAACGCACACCGACACCGTCTGAAGGTCAGAACCGATCCGTGTGAACCGAGAGCTGATCGGAGATAACGGCCACTAGCCACCTGTAACCCCGCCGGACGGTGAAACACTGTCGGTGTAACGGAGGAAATGAAGTCTGAGCGGACTGATTATTGACCGGGGCCCGACGGTGCTGACCGGGTTCTAAACTGACCCGTGAGATGCAGGACTCACAGCACTGACCAGACCTATTTAAGGCAGTGTTCAGGTCTCAGAGAGGACCAGGTCTCAGGGAGGACTAACACAGCTTCTCATCTACTCTGTTAAATTCTGAGGACTCGGTCCTGGTCTATGTCTCTGTGGTCAGGGTGAGGTGACGACTCAAACCCTGTAACAATTGTACTGCAGCAGGTTTTTCAGTAACCAGTGAACCACTACACCTGTTAACAGCTGTAACACCTGGACACCCCCTGCTGGGAGGAGGAGGTGTGTGTCTGCTGCTGTGAAACCAGTCATGATTCACTGATAATGGTTTCTGACCTGTCATGGTCGACATTATTAATAAGTAAATCATTACAGCGACCATTAGTTGCAGCTCCTGTAAACAGAGGCATAAGATCAGAAACATGTCTGTTCAGGCTGTTGCTCTGTGATATCACGGATCATAATCCTGATTTATCTCCGACAGGAAGCTGTCATCATGTTGTGAGGACTTGACCTCGCTGCTCGCTCTCTGAGGAGCAAGAGGAGATGGCGGCTTTACTTTTCTCCACCAGCCTTCCCCACAGTAATGAGGTGGAGGTGGTGGAGGTGAAGAAGAGTTTCATCCAGCTGAACAAACCAGTGCCAACGTCCGAAAGCATCTACGAGCGAGACGTTGATCAACTGACTGGCAACAACAACGTGGGAGAGGAGGCAGACAGCTGGCAGGCAGCACACCCCACCCTCAGAGAGAGGTGAGTTAATCCCTGCAGCACCTGAAGTCAGCAATGAAGAACTTTTATATGGGGTAAAGACAAACTGCAGAACCAGACTAATTCACTGATCAACCACTTCTAATTACATGTGTCTGTTCACGTGGGTTTCCTCTGCTGTTGTAAACACAGACATGTTCTGTTAGAGCTCAGTAAAACAAGTTTGTTGTGTTAAGCAACTTTTGACCTTGATGCCCCCCCCGACAGTGTGTGTTCCTTGTTCTAGTACTATTTGTATTGTTGTTGTGATTGTGTATCTCTGCAGGAACGCACTGATGTTCAACAACGAGCAGATGGCTGATGTCCACTTCGTAGTTGGTCCTCCAGAAGAAACTCAGAGGGTCCCAGCTCACAAGGTACAGGACCTGGTTCAGTGCCTGGTTTAGACTTGACCTGAATTAACCAGGGTCCAGTCCATGAAGAGGGCTCCCCTCTGAAACTTTGAGTTTAAAACCTTGACATGAAACTATGGATTTGACTCTGTGTGAGGCTAGCCTACTGACCTGTGTGTGTGTGTGTGTGTGTGTGTGTGTATATATATATATATACATACACAAGACCAGTCAATGAACAATCATAGATCATTGATCTATCAGTTACCATGGTAACAGGTTAGGTCACCATGGTAACTGAGTCCTAGCTCAGTGTTGAGATACTCAGTTTTCATTAAACCCACTCCCTGAACTGGACCCTGAACTCATCTGTATATCAGAATAAACCTAGGTTTGCTGTGTACTTGCAGGGAAGCTGTTTTTTTTTATCTAGAAGCATCAAACTTAATTCAGACAAACATTTTACGCCCTATGGTGTCATTGTAGTTCATCCTCAATAGACCTCTGTATTGGGTCTAGTCTGTCTTACACTGGTTCTGACCGGTTTCATGTCTCTTGTGTTCTAGTACGTCCTGGCGGTTGGCAGCTCTGTATTTGGAGCCATGTTTTATGGAGATCTGGCTGAGGGACGATCTGAGATCCACATCCCTGACGTGGAACCAACTGCTTTCCTCATCCTGTTAAAGTGAGTCTAGTCTGGGGATGATTCAGATCTGAACGAGTCATGTTGGACTTGAAGTTCACAAGAGCTGTTGTGACTGACTGGCTCTAATGTAGCATACCATTTGCTGGCTGTCATGTTAGCAACAGCTCAAAGAATAGTCACCATGTCTCCAAGCTCCACAAGGACATGCTAAAGAACTTCACTAGAGTCCAGACCTTTCCAGGTTACCTTAAGGCAGCTACAGGGGGTACTTCAGTATACGTATTTAACCTCAAAAGTCTTAGAGGATTGTAGTCTTAGGTCAATGTAAGGTTTTGGTTTCCAGGAGTCGGAGAGGTCTAATTGTGGTGAAAGGCTGGACTACCAGAGTCCGAATGTCTGTAAGAAAGTTTACATCAACGTAAATAGAATATTTTAGTCTATGCTTATGAATCTGTTGGTCAATGACACAACTCCTTGACTTGTTGTGTGTCTGTCGTAGGTACATGTACAGTGACGAAATCGAGCTGGAGGCCGATACCGTGCTCGCTACCCTCTATGCTGCAAAGAAGTACATAGTTCCTGCTCTGGCGAAGGCATGCGTCACCTTCTTGGAGACCAGCCTGGAGGCGAAGAATGCATGTGTCCTGCTGTCTCAGAGCCGGCTGTTTGAGGAGCCAGAGCTGACACAGCGCTGCTGGGAGGTGATTGATGCTCAGGCTGAGCTTGCTCTGCAATCTGAAGGTTTCTGTGAGATCGACCTGCCCACGCTGGAAATCATCCTGCAGAGAGAGACACTCAACATCCGTGAGCTTGAGGTCTTCCAGGCACTACTGAGCTGGGCGGCAGCTGATTGTCGGCGGCAGGGCTTGGTAGTGACCCCCAGGAACCAAAGGGCTGTGCTGGGTAAGGCTCTGTACCTGGTCCGGTTCCCTTCCATGACACTGCAGGAGTTTGCAGATGGGGCAGCACAGTCAGACATCCTGACGCTGAAAGAGACTTGCGACGTCTTTCTGTGGTTCACCGCCACCAACAAACCCAGGCTGGAGTTTCCTCTGGTGAAGCGGGCTGGCCTTGCGCCACAGAGGTGCCACCGCTTCCAGTCCTCAGCATACCGCAGCAACCAGTGGCGCTATAGAGGACGTTGCGACAGCATCCAGTTCGCAGTGGATCGGAGGATCTTCCTGGCTGGACTCAGTCTGTATGGGTCGAGTAGCGGGAAAGCGGAGTACAGTGTGAAGATTGAACTGAAAAAGCAGGGAACTGCTCTGGCCCAGAATTTAACCAAGTTCCTGTCAGATGGGTCAAGCAGTACCTTTCCCGTATGGTTCGAACACCCAGTCCAGGTGGAACAAGACACCTTCTACACCGTAAGTGCTGTCCTAGACGGAAATGAGCTGAGTTACTTTGGACAGGAGGGGATGACTGAGGTGCAGTGTGGGAAAGTGACCTTCCAGTTTCAGTGTTCATCAGACAGTACCAATGGGACTGGTGTGCAGGGAGGGCAGATTCCTGAACTGGTATTCTACTGCTGAAGCAGTATCTGTTACAGACGGGCTCTGATTCTGAGAGACTGCTGTGGTGAAGTAGAACCTGATGGGCTGTCTGGTTTGTCTGTGCTTTATAAAGTAAATTAAATTGAACAATAAAGTTGAACTGAAACAAAAGTGTGTGCTGTTTCTTCGGGTTCAGCTGCCACTAGATGTTACTGAAGTTCACAACATCAGCCTTTAAAGTCTTGACAATCTGTCACATGACAGACTGGTTGATGGGACACGTTCTGCAGCTCCTGATGGAGGATTTACATCTGGTCTTTATGTATGAATAAATTACGTCACAGAGCATTAGGTGGGATGAGAATAAACAAGAAGATCTGACACCAGGTCTGGACTGTGATGGTCTGAGCTTAGACAGGAACAATCATACCTCACTGTTGAACACATGAAAGGATGTGAAGATTTAACTTCCTTTTTGTTTCAGGGGAATCTCACTTAGATTCACATTTGATGTGGAAACAAGGTTTAAAGAGAGAGAGGTTCTCACCAATGGCGGGAGCATTGATGCAGAGTTCACGAGCCAACAGCAGGAACGTCTTTCCCAGGATGTAAACGTTCACCTGGACAGAGGAAACAACAGGTTAGAACTCTACTGGGTCTGCAAGGAGACCTGTGAGGTCAGTCATACCTGCAGCAGGTCGCTCAGGTCCAGCAGCATGTCTGCAGCACAGTTCAGGAAGACCAGCAGAGTCTGGAGGTCCAGAAAGACATTCAACAATCAACCACACACACCGCTGATCACAGCAACTGCTAGGATACGCGGCGTCCCCTCAGTGCGACACACTAGGTAGAGACATGCGGCGATGACGTGCTCTGTCTTGCGTCCTCGGGTCAGGTGTTTATTGACGACCATCTTGAAGAAGTTGAAGGCTGTGTCCAGACAGTGCTGGTTCAGCTGTAGCTGACTGCCAAGCTGCTGGATCTGACGCTTACCTGTGGAGACAGGCAAGCCTGACTGTTACCTGGAGACATAAAGGGTTAATTATGTCTGACCTCAGGTAAGAAACTTTACAATCATTTCATCTACTCTCGGGTTTGATGAAGACTGATATTTCATGAAGGAAGATGATAGTCTCATCTTGTCATTGCGCTGAAGCTCTGCCTCTCCACCGTCACCCAATGATCTAAGATACCATCTCACCCATGCTATTCTTTTTGAGGTGTGACACTGAGGTCTGGACTAGACCACCACCCTACTGCCCCATTTCAGACGGCCTCAAAACCCTGAACATCTCTTCAGTCAAGTGTCTATGTTTGTCTGTCTCTCCATCTACAGGTACTGTGTCTCCATCAGGTCCCCACACCTGTACCCCAACACATTCTCATGGTCTCTGGATCTACTTGCTGGTTCTAGTTCTGGTTCCGCTGTTACAGGTAAAGGTCAAACAAAACTGCAGTCCCAGGTGGTTTTCAGGGGTACCAGGACTGGAGTTGAAGTTTCTCAACTCAGTTTCCTTAAAGAGGAAAGAAACCTGCACATGAAACATAACTGTCGTCATCCTGGGACGTTTACACACTTCTTTAAGTCAAGACCCTGACCCCTGACTGCCAAGACCAACGCTACAACTGGTTCAGGTGTGGTGATGATGATGATGATGACGATGATGAAAAAGGTGCTCACCATTCTGCAGGGTCTGGGCTCTGGACTCTTTACCAACACTGGTGTGGAAACCAGAACCAAGAAGAGGGGCTTTAACTGGGCCTGGGAGAGAAGGGGGGCAAGTGAAGTCAGATGCTGTATCATGATTATTGATTTTTGATGACTCAGAACAGAATAGAACATAATGTAAAAAAAAAACAAAAGGTTTGGGAAATTATTGGATTAAAGGATTTCATATAAAATATACAGAAACTCAAACCTCCTGCTGTCAACAGAATTGATCCTGACTAATATTGACTTTAATGTATCCAGCCTTTTTTATTTTCATATAACCTTAGTTCAGCAATTCAATGCTGGTTGTTTTCTGTGGTTAGGATGAGTAGGGCTGTTATAAATAAAGTTAGTTTAAAAAGATTGAGACTCTTTAGGGGTGGAGGTGGTTAGGAGACCCAGCTGCACACTGAAGAATACTCACTTCACTTCTACCTCTGTCAAACCAGTAATTAGACTCAGCTGGGACTGTCACCTTTGTTACTATGACAACCAGGTGATTAGCTCACCTGGCTGGAAGTTTTCCTCAACAAAGACAGAGACACAGTTTGGTTTTGTTTCTGCTTCAACATGAAAACTGTTGCTTTCATCATTTGGTGAGTTCAATGTACCTCACCTTCACAGGTAAAACAAACATTTTGCTTGGACAGGTAAACACTGCTTTTTTTCCCCCTAGACTTGTCTTTACCTGCTGCAAGTTCACAGAGAGACAAACAGCTGCAAGTCAACTGGAAGGTAAACTGGTTTTGCTGGCTTATTTTCGGTTCTAATTTGACTGGATGGATCAACGGGAAGCAGCTGATGATGGCACAGAGTGCTGAACGAGGCTTCAGTTCTGTTGTTCACGGTAATGGAAGCCAAGCGTTGATCTGATCAGCACCAAGTTTGGCATATGACAGACACTGACGACAAAAATTTATCAGAGGAACTTTAATACTTCGGGGGGGTTGTATGTCATTTATGAGAATAAGATACTCCATGACAGACAGCTGATCGCAGATGGCCCAAACTTCATCACCAGGGAATCTCAGTTCAAGTAAGGAAGCCATCTACACCTCTGAATGTTCACCTGGTGGTCCCAGACCATGTCTTACAACTGCAACCAGTAGCTAATACAAAACAAGACTGCTGCTAGAGAAATAGGCTGACTGCTAGATGTTTCTATCCACTGAGTGGAGTCAACAGACTTTCTGTGGACAGGATCTTCAGATCAGAGACCCCTGGATTTGGTTCAAAGTCTTCAAGAGCTTTAAAGGTCAGTCTAAATAATTTGATCTGAATGACGTGGTTTCAATGGCAGAATTTAGAAATATTATTTTCTGAAGAATAAGCAAAGTCCCTGCTCAGGACTGTTTCCATCAGGCTTCTGGAAATGCCATCAACTAACTAAATGACCCCAACTAACCAGGTCCATCAAACCCTCGCACCAGGTGGAGTCTTGTCTTACCCTAGAATCAGGTCTCAGTCCCAACCTGGACCCAGCCACGTCATTACAGTACCAGCACGACCCAACAAGCTGGTGTCGTCCTCCCAAATTGTTGGTACCCAGCAAGTCCCTCAGCAGGTTGCATCTTATTCTAATCTACTTGTGTCCCAGACAGAGAACCAAAGTGTGTTCTGCTCTTTTTACAGCTTTCCTGATGGGTATTACAAGTTACCAGAAAGGAGCATCCAGTGGTCAGCCCTCAACAAACCAAGCTTTCACTTCATAGAAGAGAGAGGTGAACATTCAGGCTCAAGACTTGACGTGCCAGGTTTAGTCTTGGATTCTTTCAGCAAGACTCCCAATCCTCTGGTTGCTGAACAACTGAAAGGTAGCTGGGGGACCTCTGGTCAAACTTTGACACTTCAAAGGTTTAAATGACAATGCCCAGCACTCTGGCCTGGTATGGAACCAGTCTACACACTGGAAGTGTTACGCTAAATGAAGACATGCAGAGTCTTAAAGTTGATCTCACTCTTGGCATACCAGAGCTGAACCAGCAACATGAGGCCAAGTAGCCTTTGAGATCTCAGGGGTCCTCAGATAGGGCAGTGGAAAAGGCCAACATAGGGGACTGGCCTGTCTACCAGTCTCAAAGTCTGCATGATTCCTCTCAAGCTTCCCAGCTCAACCCAGTCCTTCAACCATCAGGTCAGTCTAGTGCAGACCACATTGGCATGATCAGTGACACACTAACCCTGCCCAGCAGAGACAAGAAAAGCATTCCTGCTCACAGTAAACACCAAAATATCCCTGACTTGTCTGAAGAAACTCAACAGTCTATGAGCAATAAAGCAAAATCGACTGCAACCAGCAGAGTTGACCAAAGCAGGACTGTTGAGGTGGTTCATTCCAGAGTATGGAACATAAGAGTCAAACCTCTAAGCAGATTAGTGTCTTCAGGACATCATCTGGACCAGAAATCTATTAAACAAGCAAATACACTAATCTCCAAACCCTCACAGTATGACGGCTGTCAGCAATGATGGGAAACACAGGACTGTCCAACAGCTTCAGGACCGCACTATTTCAACCATCAAACAGGAACATTTGCATGAGAAAACAGGTTTTCAAACACCAGGACAAAGACGAAGTGTTCAGTTTCCAAGTCAAATTGCACCAATCTTCAGTGATCCGGCTCACTGATCTATCACCAAACCAGTGGGGACGGCAGCAAAACTCTGTACATCCAGCCCCAAACCAGGTGGGATGTGAGGGGGGGAAAAAAGGTTCAAGGACTCCAGCAGAAACTGATGAGATGGGAACCAGTGGGAGACAAGAATCAACAACCTGTCCCTGAATATCATGATTATAATTTAAGGTTAATCTTCAATATTTTTCCTAGAACAAAAATAAAAACTGTAAGATTGAGGGTGTTCTACACTGAAATGGCTGTACTTGGATATTTTCCTCACTGCTCAGCTCTGACTTGAAAGAAGGGGAGAAAAAAAAAAAAAAAAAAAAAAACCACCCTGCTACATCACATTGACATTCTCAAATATTTGGTCCTGTGATATTAAAGTGAACAGATTTATAATGGAGTCTGGTTGAAATTTCATGTTTCTTTAAACTCCTGGTGGTCCTGTTCAGTGCTCAGACTCCAGTCACAAATATATTATCACACAGTTGCCCAACAGAACGTGACTTCACCATATCTCAGACTGGAGAATGTGTTGGTGTCTTACCATCAGCAGAGACAAACTGTCCCACAGCCGAAGAAACTCCTCCGCTCCCCTCTACAAATTGGACTTCAGAAACAATGATGTTGTCCTCCAGAACCGAGCCACAGCCTGTGCACACCGCGCTGCCCCGGGCCTGGTCCACATCTATGTCCGTCCCCCCACAGGTACGGCACACCCTGGAGCTCATGGTGAAGGGGATCAATAAAACCTGCAGGGGGTCACAGATAGGAGGTGGTCACATACTTCAGGTGATTTCACATGAGATCAGACCATATACTTCATCAATCAACTTGTTCATAACTTTCACTAGTACTACTAGTTAAATTTTCAGAGGCTGTGGCTCAGCTGGCTGGTGGAAACGTTTTTAGAGCTGAAACTACAACAGAAAATTAATCGTGCATCTCATTTTTTAGATTGACATTTTCAAATGGTCCCGATGAGAAATGTTAAGTTGGTTAATTAACGGTGAGAATAATGTCAGACCGTAATCCTCAGACATGAGCCCTGCAGCTCTGCTCTGGCTGATCGACAGGAAAACCTTAAATCTTGTAGACTCTGTATGGAGTTTGGTTGGAGTTTCTAAACTGAAGTGACTTAAAGGAGCTCGATTTCAAAGCTTCCCTTTAAACTGTTGGAGGCTGTTAATAGAGAGACTGCACTGTGCCAGATGCCATTCAGAAATATGACAATGTTCCTCCTGTCAGCGGTGTCCTGGAGCTTGATATTGGCTGATGAGCGGACGTGGACTGACCTTTGACCTCAGAGCAGAGCAGTGGCATCGAGACGACTGATCGAGAGAATAATCGATAGATGGAAATCATTGACGGTAACGCAAACGGGAAACGTTGGGTTCAGATCAGGTAAGTAGCTGACACCATGACTACATTACTGTTAACGGCTTCGTCTGCCTAATGAACTCACCGACAGTAGAGAACAATAGAATCTGCTTTGGCGGTTAGAGACGCGAAGCAGCCGTTTGTGTCGTCAGCTCTGTTTTCCCGCTAGAACCCATGTTATCATTCGGTCAGTCTAAACTACAAAGACCAAATAACGGCCTATTGGAGCTCCTATCCGTTCTATCCTTTAAAACGCTGATTATTGATCACTGACTGGTTTCTGTTATTATCCATCCATGGTTCTGGTCGGTTTGTTTTCTTCTTGTGGCGCCGTGCAGTGACGTCACGAAGCCCGGAGCTCGTGCGAGGAGTTTATTGTTCGATAACGAAAAACTAAACTCTGAAATACAAATATAGACCAAGATATTGGCGAGACATGTAAATTATAAATGTAAAATATGTGGTCAGAGTGAGGCTCTGAGATATGAGCTTGACTTTAATTTGAGTTCGAAACCAGGACAGTTCTCCCCGGGGCTCCGGTAAATGGTTCCACCAGGCGGCGAGTGATGACGTGACGTATTTGGGCGGGTGTTTGACGGTGTTGTGAAGCCGCGCAGACACAAAAACAGAACAAACCAAAAGACGGAAAGGTGGTTGGTTAGCTGGGAGATTAAACGCCTGTTTGTCTATTAGAAGCAGCCGCGGAGGCAGGATGACCTCAGCGGCTCAGAGATGAACTGGGATCGACTGCAGCTCAACCCGAGGATCACCGCCGCACTGAGGAGAGGTCAGAGCCGCTGCACCAGTCTTCCCCTGCCAAACCTCACACTTTAACGTTAAATGTGTCAAGTAGGTTAATCTTACTGAACGTGATTTAAAACTATCAACATATACGCTACATAACTTTAGTGTAAGTAACTGATATTACGTGCATGATTTATCTTAGATAAGACCGGCTAAAACTGTATTCTAAAACTTGACCGCCTGTACCTTAAGTTACCCAGCTGCAAGACGGCACAAAATGTGCCACTTTGGTGCTTCGGTACTGTTAGTTTCCTAACCAGCCAGCCTGAACGTGCTTCCTTAAAACATGTTATAATCACATCACGGAGGCCACGTTTTCTTCCGGGTGCTTTGAAACATCTGACGTGATGTTTCTGAAACGTTGTGTTGTCCACATCAAACAGGAATATCGTCTCTGTGCTTTGGCCGCTGAGTGTCTGTATTTTGGTTTTAAGTGTGAGCTGCCTGCTCGTGTCCTACATGAGCGTGTTCACTATAGGCCACGCCCACTTATTACACCATAGTCTCTAAACCTGGACCAGGACTCTGGGTCTGTAAAGTGAAGCCAATGCTGAAGAGCCTTAAACCTTTATTCTATCTATTGACCATCAGGGGGGCGACTCCACTGGTTGTTGAAGAAAGATAAATCTTGATTTATTAGCTCAGTAAACATTTTCCTGATGAGTTTATGGTCTCAGTCTCTAGTTTTAAGTCTTCAGTACAACATGATGTTGATTTTTTTAATTTTTTTTTAAATGATGGTCCACTTAGAGGAAAATAGACCATAAAGCAGGGGATTGTTAGGGGGCGTGGCTACTGTGTGATTGACAAGCTGTACCACACAATGAGGATAGAGGACAGAGCAGGTCAGATCCACCCCTCACTGCTCCTCAGCTTCCTCTTCTCTTCCAAATATGTTTTTTTCTGGTTTCAAACAACCAAGATGGCCAACAGACAAATGACAAATTGGAGGCTTCAAAACAGGTGCTCACAAACCAATGGGTGACATCGCAGTTGGTTGATACTTGCACAAAACCTACTTTTTAAATTCCTCTAGGCTGAGTCCAGTCTGCAGGAACCTTTGCAGGTAGACTCTGAAGGTGTCAGTCAGAGAGTTTTGTATCTTTGGAAAAAATGACTCTCGATAACATGAACCTTAGCTCTGTGTGTCACTGTGAGGGTCTGTCAAACAACAGTTTGTCGCTTAGTTGGCTGCATGGATTCATGTGAAATTTGAGTCCATGCATGAGTTTTGGTACTGACCAAAGTGGACATTGCCTATTACAGGAAATCTTAAGTCCTCACCTATCACAGACTCAGCTGAGTCACCTGTCTGTCCTACAGAGCTCAAGGCTTTACACAGACCCGGTGGAACTGGATCTAACCTGCATCGCCTTGACATTCTGCGTTACGCAGATAATTTGGGGGGCTGGGACAGCCAGTATTGATGTTACCATGGTAACCAAATGCACCTCTTCTCTCCAGCCAAACTGAAGTCTGTCAAGGAGGTCTTCTGTATTTCTGGTCCAGACCTGCAGAGACTCACCGGTCTGTCTCGCTCCAACATCCAGCAGCTGCTCACGGTGGCTGCCACCACCTGCAGGCGACGCCCTCCAATCCCAGGTCTGATTGGTGATTACGGTGTGATGTCAGAGTACGTTGACCTGTGTCGTGACTTGTTTGTCTATATGTTTTCAGCCCTCCTCCTCCATCATGGAGACAGCTGGGAGTCCAGTCTTAGACTCAGCGTGGGCTGTCCTGTGCTAGATGAGCTGTTGAGGGGGGGTCTTCCCGTTGGAGGTATTACTGAGCTCTCAGGAGAGAGTGGAGCGGGAAAGACTCAGCTGGCTCTGCAGCTCTGTCTATCTGTACAGTACCCCACACAGTACAGAGGACTGAACTCAGGTCAGTGAACTCACCAAAGCCAAAAGTAAATGAGATCGATCCTGTATTTTTCTGATCTTAGAGTGAGGAGAAGTTGCTCTGAGTTTATTGTAGTGACAGAATAAAGGCAGAGAGACACACACATGTAACTCTCTGTATTTTCTTTCTTGTTCTCTGAGCTGATTCTGAATATGTGGAGACTTTATAACTTTATATGGAAAAACACAGATTTAAAAAACACAAAAGACTGAATGTGGGTGCAAAAGGGTTAAAATGACCAGGTTTTGTATGGTATCCGGTTGGAGTTATCTCTTCTGTTCAGGTGGGGAGGTCATCACAAAGAGGACTTGACCAACACCTGTATTTATCTGAAGCTCTGTGAGCCAGCTGCTCCATTCTTTAATTCTGACAGAGGTTTATGTGGTTGATGCTGACTAGCACGTTCCCATTAGTGCTGATGGAGATGAGTGTTCATCATGAACAGCTAGAATTAAACATGTGTCCTCGTCTGTACAGGAGCAGTCTACATCTGCACCGAGGACTCGTTTCCTATTAGGCGTCTGCAGCAGCTGATCGGGGAACAGTCCTGTCTGCGCTCTGAGGTCCCCCCCGCTCTGATCCGCAGTCTCCAGTTCAGTGACCAGGTCTACATTGAGCACGCTGCCAATCTGGTAAGTCTCACCTCAGACTGAGGCTAGAGGTCGGCACTCACAGGCCGCTCACCTGTTTATCTCTCCCAGGACTCTCTACAGGTGTGTCTGTCCCAGCGCGTCCCCCTCCTGCTGGCCCAAGGCCTGGTTCGGCTCTTGGTCCTGGACTCAGTGGCGGCTCTGTTCAGGTCTGAGTTCCAGGCTGATGATTGGCTGGAGAGGAACAAACAGCTGCTTACCTTCTCCTCCACACTGCACCACCTGAGCCAGGAGTTCAGCACACCTGTCCTCTGCATCAACCAGGTAACACAAACGCACACTAACAAGGTCGTCCAGGATGATGAGGCCAGGCCTCCAGGAATAGAGGGTTTGATCCAGCTTCCAGTGCTAGTTGTGACCTGGGCCTGGGCCTGGACCTGGGAGAGGGCAGAGTCTTGGTGTGGTCTCAGGGAAGCTATTGAAAGTCTCCAAGACACTGTTGTTGTTGTTGGTGCTGCTGTTGTCAACACTGAGTTGTCCACTTCCCAGTCCTAAGCACATCAGTAAAGTCTGTCCCCTGGAGCCCAGGACCCTAGGACACATCCCACATTGGGCTGGAGGTGGCCAACTCTGCAATAAATCATAATCCTGGGCCAGTTGCCCCTCTTGGTTGACAGGGTCTGGAGAAGCCATTACAGCGTCCTCTGAGAATCAGTGCTGCAGACCAGGTACAGGACTGGTCCAGACCCAGGTCTGTTAGACAGGTGCCTCTGTGGGTGGAGTCAAGGTGATGTGATTCAGTTCTTGTTCTACTGTGACTCATCATATTTTTTCCCCATGACATCATCAGGGTTCAATCTGATCAGGATTCATCCTGATAATGTCTGTTCTTCAGTGGTTGATTAATAATAATGAGTCCTGATCAAAAATCAATAATGTGTGTTTCAGGTCACAGATATCTTCAACAGAGAAGATGACAGTTTGGGGTAAAAACTTTGTTCCTGTTTCTTCAACAGTCATTTTTCTTCCTCCCTACTTACTTCCTCACTTATGTAGATTTATTTTGTCTTTAACCTGAAGACTGCAGTGATTTTATGTGATTGATATTTGTGTTATTGATTAAACCACAGAGAAATCATTTTTATATGAGTCGTTAGAATTTCATGTAAAATGAAAGATGAGGCAGATTTTGTCTTCTATCACGCCTTCTCTGTCACAGTCCTCTCTCCTCCAGCGTGGCACCTGCTCTGGGGTTGGCCTGGGCCAATCAGGTGATGGTGCGGCTGATGATGAGACGTCTCCAGGGGATTGTTGCCTGCGGCGACCAGAGCAGCACTCTACGTAGGCTGGAGGTGGTGTTTGCTCCTCACCTGTCACGAAACGGACAGGACGTGGCAGTGTGGAGGGAGGGTGTCCGAGGGGTCCGAATGGCCACTAGCTCTGACACATGAACTGTGGTTTATCAATATAATAAACATGATATGAAAATATGTAAATACCGAATTTATAAGACGGAGACAAAGTTTGTTTAACTTCAGTCTGTGGACAGTGCACTGAACAGCCCTAAATTGGCTGGGGTTTTTTTTTTCCAATGGAAGTTCTGCATTTGACTTTTTCACGTTTACACACTCTTCAGCAATTCAACCATTAACATATATGGCCAAAAGTATGTGGACACTTCGCTCAGCTTAGCGTTAAAACAGATTTCTCAGGCAGCTCTGAATGATGATTATTAATGCATAGACTAAACAAGAAGCAGACTGAGGATACACATCATCACCATCACCATCTACTCTTCACCTGGGCTCCGATTGACATGTAAACAACATCATGACGTTAGCTCACTCAGTGCGCCTGTGCGATTTGACTAGTCCAATAAAAAGGAACCGCAAATTGCTTTGTTTACTTTTATTTTGAAATAAAGCCCTTAGTGCTTTGTAGTTGTAATAGAAAGTGTTTTGATGAGTTTTATTCTCCACATTAAAGAATGATCTTAGATCAGGTTAGTTCACGATTTTCAGGGAGAAAGATGTGAACTGTGATGACCTGACACCACAGAACAAGAATAACTTTAGGACCGTGTCACATCAACCTGTCGTTCAGATAACGTCACTTCACGTAAGGTCTGACGTCAGGTTTAGGCCTTTAAATTACTCTAACAATTTGATTGATTTAAGGCTCATGTTGAAACGTGGCCGCCTGTGTTTCAGTTTATTGAAACTGAAATAAAGAATCCAGAGAAGATTTTATTTGCTCTGTCGTCGAGTTGCAGATGAGAGGAGAGGGGACTCTTATTTTGAAGAGTCGAAAGGAAGTGCGGTTTGCCGCGGTGACGGGGCGTCAGTCTGACGGTGATGCGCAGCTCGTGAAGTGTTGGAGCCAGAAAGAGTCTGATCGAAAATCTGAGATCGAAGATCAACAGAACCTGAAGGTCAGTGTGACGACGTGTTTGTTTGTTTTTTGCAGCGAAATTAACATCTTACCTCATCAAAGATATCATCGATACATCACCGAGACTGAGCGATCAGACCGAACTAATCAATGATATAGTAATATTATCTATTGATCTGGACTGATCAGGAACCCCCCACCATACACAGACTAAAAACTAAAACTCATCTAAAGCACCTAACACTGACCGTGTGATGTCATTAGATAACGGAGGGCGTCGCCCGTGGACCGGAAGTCCATTTTCTGGATCAGGATCAGTCTCAGGACCTGGACGGGGCCTGTGCAGGTTCCTGGTTCTGGTCCAGTCCACAGGTTCTGTTTCTTGTAAATGTGACAGTTCAGTTACTTTTCCCGCCTCCTCCACCAGAGAACGCTGTGACCATGAATCCCTCTGCACCCCTCCCATTGATCATCCTCCTCCTCTGGAGTCCAGCATCCTGTGAGACCACCGACCCTTCCCTGGAGGACTTGACCAACAGGAATTCAGATTTCGCCACCAGACTCTATCGAGCAGTGGCAAGCCGGTCTGATGAGAACATCCTCCTGTCTCCATTCACACTGACCACCGCACTGATGGCGCTGCTTGGTGCTGCCAACGGGCTCACCCGAGACCAGCTGCTTCAAGGACTCACCCTGACTGGAATGGACCTGCAGACTCTCCCAGGTACCTTCAAGGTCAGAGGTCAGGGTTCTGAGACCAGAGGATGTCTGAGGTCAGGGGTCAGAGGTGTGGTCTAGAGTCAGAAGTCAGGGATCAGAGGTGTGGTCTAGGGTCAGAAGTCTGGGATCAGAGGTGTGGTCTAGAGTCAGGAGTCTGGGGTCAGGGATCAGGGGTGTAGTCTAGAATCTGAAGTCAGGGGTCAGAGGTTTCTTGGTTTGAACTGAGGTTTGAGTGTGCCCCTGCTGTCAGATCTGTTTCAGACTCTGAGGACTGCCGTTCTGCAGGGGGGTGGAGCCGTGAACCTGCGACAGGGTATGGCCGTTCTTCCTGCCCAGAGCTTCCCACTATCTGCCTCCTACCTGGACATGGTCCAGACAAAGTTCGGGGGAAATGCTCAAAACCTGGCCTACACAGCACCACAAGAAGCCATTGATACCATCAACCGCTGGATCCAGGAGCAAACTGGGGACCAGGTCCAGGAGCTGGTGACCAACCTCGACCCCCAGACCCAGCTGCTGCTCGCCACTGCTGCCTCGTACCAGAGTAGGTGTTGGTGCTGAGACGAGGACCAGGTCTTTGATCAGAACTAGTTCGTGCTCTGTCTCAAATGTTTGATATAAACAAAGTTTTATCCATGTGTATCAATAAAGTTTTCTCTGTCTTTCAGCCCAGTTTGCGCTGTCCTTCAATGCGTCCCTTTCTCAGGACGAACGTTTCTACGTGGACAAATATCATGTTGTCATGGTTACCATGATGTTCAGGGCAGATAAGTACTTCCTGGCGTACGACCGCTCGGTAAAGGTCGGCGTGTTGAAGCTGCCGATGACGGACGGAGCAGCGATGTTGGTGGTGCTGCCTGATGAAGATGTGGACATCAATGCTGTTGAAGAGAAAGTCACAGCTGAGAAGATCCGGGCCTGGATCAGACAGCTCAAGAAGACGTGAGACTCCACATCCTTCACCCCGCCTGTCGTTAATCAGAGAAATAAATCAAGTTCACCCTCAGAGGTAAAATCCTTTCTTTTTATTTTGTTGACAGGAAGTTGGAGGTGCAGCTTCCTCGCTTTGTGTTGGAGCGTTCCTATTCACTCAAGGATGTCCTGCAGACTCTTGACATCACTCAAGTGTTTCAGGATGATGCTGACATCACCAACATGGGTGGGGCTAAAGGACCTATTCTCACAGAGGTGAGTAAGGAAGCTCAGCCCAGGCTAGTTCAGTAATTCACCTCTTCCCCAAAGCATCTTGAGAACTGTAGTGATGGGATGGTGGGCGTGTGGCCTTGTTGAGTTTACCTGAGGTGATGAAGGAACCAGGATCCAGTTTGATATTTATATGGAGTTAATATAGAAATAACATCTGATCTGTCTTTTATTGTGAAAAACTCTGTCCTTTCAGTTTGTTTAATTTTCTATTTCCCATTTTTAGGTTTTCCACAAATCGCTCATCTCAGTTGGCGAGGGCAATGATATCATCACAGCAGGGGGAGGAGTCAACATGTTCTCTGCCCTTCCGCCACGATTGACCATCAACAGACCTTTCATCTTCATCATGTACCAGCAGACCAGTGGCAGTCTGCTGCTCATGGGCCGAGTGGTCGACCCCACCAAGAAATAATAACGTACCTGGGAAGTCGCCAAGCCATGCCCACTTTAATACTTTCAAATGAAGATGTGCCAGGCTTACGATTTTCTGATGTTATTTAGTGTCAGTAGCCTCCACTGTCATTTGTCTGTTGGCCATCTTGGTTTTTTGAAACCTCCATCCTGAATATGTTGTACAGTCTGTCCATAACACAGTAACCACGCCCCCTAATTCATCCCTTTATGGTCTATTTTTCTGTAAATGGACCATCATTTAAAAAATAAACATGTTTTGTATTGAAGAAGACTTGTAACTTAAGATTGAGACCATGAACCCCTTCTTATTCTCTGGGAACAGGGAGAACATGGAGAACCAGAACCTGTTCTCCATGTTATGGTTGATTGACAGGTGTGACAGGTGTGATGATGTCATCAGAATCAGCTCGACTTTCTGCAGCGTATTAGCATGTTAGCATATTAGCATGTATCATAGGAAATGTGTCATTAACAACATTAAACCTCTGGAGATGTTTTCCTTCTGTGGTGCTTGTCTTCACCTGCATGACCTCACAGTTAAATCATAGCTTCCCACCAATCAACAGGCTGAACTCTGCAGGTTAACCTGGACTAAAGCTACTGCAGATAAATACTGACTGTGGGAGAACCAGAACCAAGATCAGGATCAGACCCAGACCCAGGACCAAGATCGTGACCAATCCCAGACCCAGGATCAGGATCAGACCCTGACCCAGAACCAAGATCAGGATTAGACCCAGGATCAGGCCCAGGCCCAGACCCTGATCGTGGATCTGGATAAGGATCAGACTGGGAAGAAAGCCATGGGCATCTGCTGTGTGGGTTTTTTGAGTTTATTGGTTGTAGTGCAGTGAATCATTGTCACATCTGTCGAGATGTTTTCCTGTGAGGGTGGAGACTCTGACATAAACAGAGCTCACTAAACATCACACACACCTGTCCTATGATGTCATCCAACCAGTCACACTTCATCAACCAATGAGAATGCAGAGAGTTTGTTGACTTTACTGAACCAATCAGGTGACAGGATGAGGTCATTACAGTACAGTCATTGTGAGGCAGAGTCGATGTCCTGTGGCATTCTGGGTAATGTCCTAAAAGTGCTTCCAGGCTAATGGCCTGGTGTAGGTATGATGACATCATCATCTTCAGTCTCGTCCTGACTGGACGCTGAAAGAGTTGGACTTCCTGTTTCTGTTGGAAAAAAAGATCAAGTTAATCATTTAAACAAAAACACAAAGTCAATAAAGCACTAAACTTAATCAAACTCATCAGAGGATAAACCAGGGTCAGGTCAACATTGTGCTGAACCACAACCAGCACTGAATGGGGGGTTGGAACCTTTCATCTCTAAAGAGAAGAACCTGGTCACATTGTTCTAGTTAACATCATGAATACGTCTTAATGATTATTCATCCTGTGTTTGACCACAGGAAACATGCAGCTGTTTAAGATTGTCCTATATATATACACACATATATAGGTGTGAAATTATAGAGCCTCTACAGTCAGAGTCAGTGGACAGAGACCTTTCCTCTGCTCCTCCTGATCGAACATGAAGCAGCGGTGGTGGAAAAAACAAACACACCCCTCCGTCCACACACACACCACTGCTCTCCAGGTCAGTACTGAGGCACCAGGCCATGATGTTACATCGTGTTTCAGTCCAGGAAGTTTTGAGACGTTTTTTCATGATAGTGATCATGTACAGGAGGAGGAACAACAGCTGCATCAGGCTCGGTCCAGGGTCGACCCCCGGACTAGACCAAAACCAGTAAACCAGGTTTAAACCAGAACCAAGTCAGACTTTAACCATAACAGTACAAATCAAGACTCAACTAACAAAACCAGGAATAAACCAGACCTTCAAGGACCCTCAATCAGAGTCAATGTTAAAACCAGGATTACCTGAGGTAACCCTGGTTTTAACCCTGGTCTAATCTCTGGTTGGTTGGTTGGTTGGTTGGTTCAATCAGAGAGACCCTGTTGTGGGGCCACGTTTGGACCTGGTCTAAAGGGTGAGCAACTGTAAAAAGCTTGTGGAACCAGAGGGTTCTCCCACCAGAAAGGTTGAGCTAGAACTCACATCGACAGCTTTCTGGACTGACTCTCCTTAACCCCGCAACCCCGTTCCATTGTTTTGCTGCGCTGGTCTAAGGTACTGGTCCGATGATCTCTCTGGTTAACTCCACTGGTCCTATGGTCCAAGGTACTACTTCTATGATCTCTCTGGTCAATGGTACTGGTTCTGTGGTCCATTGTACCAGTTCTCTGGTCCACCATATTATTCCTGTGGTCCATGGTACTGGTTCTATGGTCCAGTGTACCAGTTCTCTGGTCTCTTTGCTCTATGGAACTGGTTCTGTGGTCCATGGAACTAGTCCTGTGGTCCAGCGTACTGGCCCTGTCCAGGAGACTTGTGGTGTTGCTGCGGATCAGGACTGGCATGGATGAGGTGGACTGGGTTGCCATGGTGAAGTGGACAGTCCGCAAGGAGTCATCTAAAAAACACCAGAAAGTGACCAGAAAGTGACCATCAGATGGATACAGATTGTGACAGACCTGCAGTCCTAACCACAGATCATGATCAGTGGTAATGATGTGGTACCTTTGCTCTGCAACACAGAGGACTTCCCTGGTCCAGATGCACCACTCAGATCCTTCATCTTCCTGAATAACAGAACCAGAAAATACATCATTCAGAACACTTGAACCTTTTGGTCCAGATTTAAAAACCAACAGATGAAACCTCCAGCACCTGTCAGGAAGTCTGGGAGTCAGGGGTCTGGGTATCAAAGGGTCTGGGGGTGTGGGTATGTGGGAGTCTGGGGGTCTGGGTGTGAGGGGATCTGGGGGTCTTACACAGGTCTGTCTGAGGTGGTGGGTTTGGATGCCGTTGGCTGGCTGCTGAGGGATCGACTCCGGGACAGTTTGGCCTTTCTCAACTCTTTACCTGTAAGAAGAAGAATCATCATCACCTGATACACCTGGTCTCAGAACCAAAGCAGATAATTCGAGTTCCAGTGAACCTGGTGTCTTACCCGAGGACAAGGCTGCTCCAGACAGGGACATGGACTTGGTTGCAGAGAGACTGGTCTTACTTTCCCTTCCTGTCAAAGAGAGTTGGTTTAGAGACTGCAGCACAAACCAGTTTTCCTCCTGCCCATCAGAATCAAAGATGGCGGCTTCCTCACTTTTTCTCTCTGAGTGTTTTTCTGAGGTGACCTTCCCCTCACTCTGTTGGCGCTCCAGCTGCTCCTGACCAGAAGACATGTTATTAGAACTGAACCTGTTCAGGCTCAAGACCAGATCAGAGTCCAGACTCACCATCTCCAGCAGCAGACTCTCCTCTTTCTCCTTCTTCTGGTCCAGGACGTCCCTCTCCTGCCTTTTATGAAACTGAAAGAGAAAGAGAAAGAGACTGAGAAAGAGAAAAAGACAGAGGCTGAGAAAGAGACAGAGACAGAGAAAGAGACTGAGAAAGAGAGAGAGAGAATAGGTCTTTCTGTCTCTCACTGATTCTGCAGTTCAGGTGTGAAGAACTTACAGGTTCTGTGAAGTCCAGTTTGTCCAACTCCAATACAGTCTGCAAAACACATGACATTATTATCGTCATCATCATATTACGTCACATAGACACAGTCTGGTCTGGTCTCAGGTGGTCTGGTCTCAGGTGGTATAGTCTCAGGTGGTCTGGTCTGGTCTCAGGTGGTATAGTCTCAGGTGGTCTGGTATAGTCTCAGGTGGTCTGGTCTAGTCTCAACTGGTCTGGTCTCAGGTGGTCTGGTCTTAGGTGGTCTGGTCTCAGGTGGTCTGGGTGTTACCTGGCGGATGGTTGCCACCACATCTTTGTCCTTTTCTTTGCACAGAAGCTTCTGGACACAGAACTCCAGCTGCTGCAACAGCTGTTTGTCAGATGGGAGGCGGAGCAACGACCGTAACCTAGGCAACAGCTGGCACAGCTTGTACCTGAGAGACAGACAGGTAGACAGACAGACAGACAGAAAGGAGAACAGATAGACAGGTGAACAGACAGGCAGACAGGAGGACAGAGAGACAGGTAAACAGACACACAGACAGACAGGTGAACAGAGACAGACAGGAGGATGGACAAACAGGTGAACACACAGACAGGTGAACAGTCAGACAGACAGGTGCCTCAGAGACAGACAGGATGACAGACAGACAGACAGGTCCTCAGAGAAAGACCGACCTGACGTTGGCGACAGGGTCGTGAACCAGCTCCAGAGCTGGAACCAGGAAATGTTTGTTGAAGTATTTTCTGGAGAAAATCTCAGAGGCCATTTCACAAACATCAAGGAACCTCAGACGGTTCCAGTAGCTCCGCCCCTGAGCCAGATCTGAGGACCAGGATTAGAGACAGACCAGGATCAGAGACAGACCACAGAAACTCCAGGACCAGAGACAGACCAGGATCAGAGAAAGACCAGAGATAGACCAAGATCAGAGACAGACCAGGACGAGAGACAGACCAGGATAAGGGACAGACCAGAGAGAGACCAAGATCAGAGACAGACCAGTGACGGACCGGGACTAGAGACAGACCAGAGAAAGACCAGGATCAGAGACAGACCAGGATTAGAGACAAACCAGAGAGAGACCAGGATCAGAGACAGACCAGAGAAAGACCAGGATCAGAGACAGACTAGGACCAGAGACAGACCAAGATCACAGACAGACCAGGATCAGACCAGAGACAGACCAGAATGAGAGACAGACCAGAAACAGACCAGGATGAGAGACAGAGCAGGATCACAGAAAGACCAGGACCAGCGACAGACCAGGATCAGAGAAAGAACAGAGTGAGACCAGGATCAGAGACAGACCAGAGACAGACCAAGACCAGAGATAAACCAAGATGAGAGACAGATCAGAGACAGACCAGGATCGGAGACCTGACCTTGGATCACTCGCTCCATCAGCTCCTGGCGTTGCTCCTGTTTACGGTTGTAGCGGAGGAACATGCAAAACGTCCGAGCAGCCTCCTTCTGCACAGGCAACACCTTCTGTAACCATAGCAACCAGAGGAGGTCATCTGTCTGTTCCACAGTTTACCTGTTCAGGTCCACGTGGAGGCGTCTGGTACTGACGTTGGTGGTGAGGATGATGAAGATGCGAGGGGCGAAGCTCTGGTGCAGCAGTTCTCCGGGAATCAATCGGGCCAGGCAGCTGTAACGCTGCAGCAGCTTCTCATGCAGCCGCCAACGCAGAGAACGTCCCACCCTCTGCTCTGCCAACAACAGAGCCGACAGCAGCTCCGAGAACTGAGGAGGAACACCGGGAGAACCGAAGGAGAACCAGGAGAAACATCATAAAAACCACAGGAGAGCCAGAAGATACACAGCAGAAGCACGGGAGAACCAGGAGGAACACAGGAGGACCAAGAGAAATATGTTGAAAACCAGGAGGAACACAGAGGAACACAGAGGAACAGGATTTGAGCAGGAACAGACAAAGATAAAGTCCCAGTCTGTGTTTGTTCTCTAACCTTGTTGTCCAGCGTCAGGTTCTCCCCTCTGGACAGAACTGCCTCCAGTGTCTCCTCCAGGTGGTTCATCAGAGCATCCAGGACCTGAACCACAGCAGAGAACCCTCAGAGCCCAGTACACCACACTACACCTGAGTCAGAACCACACCTGTGTCAGAACTTCCAAACCTGAGTCAGAACCACTAAACCTGAATCAGAACCACACCTGAGTCAGGTCCTCCTCTCACCTCCAGAGCGTCATCCTGCAGCAGGACCAGCAGCTCCTTGAGAACTACCTGGACATTTGAGCCGAGCAGCTTCAATACCTGAAGGGACACACGCACATGCGCATGCACACACACACACACACACACACACACACACACACACACACACACACTTAACAACTTCTTTCATCTCTTCATCATGAGGATGGTGATGTCTGTCAATCCTCCTGTTCCTCAGGGGATGAACCCTGTAACATCAGAGACCACTATCTGACCTGGTGGAAACTGGCTGCAGCACTTCGTCGAACACTGACTTCTGGGTCACAACAAAGACTGGAAAAGGACGGGTAGAGCTCTGACAGAAAGTGGGCAGAGTCAGCAAACACCACCATGGCCTGCAGAGAGAGACAGTCACATAGAGAACCTGACAGACTGAAGAGAACTCTGAGATTCTGAGAGTGTGCGGACGTCACCGGCAAGTTGTAGCAGCAGTTGCAGCGGATCAGCTTGGACTCGTTGATGTCACTCTGGTTTCCTTCAGTCAGACCAGAGACACACAGCATCTTAAACCGCTGTAGCAGCCGACCCCTCTGCTCATCTGATAAAGACCCTGAAACACAAAGACTCCTAAGAAACAGATCATCAGTCCTGGTCCTGACTGACAGAGCCTGGCCACACCTTCAAACCCTGATCAGGAAAACCACTGACAGAGTGATAGACTTCCTGCTACTGCCCTGTACTGTCCACAAGACACTCTTAAGCCCCGCCTCCTCCTTACCAGTCAGCTAATAGTCAGTGATCTTCTCTGTAACCTCCCTGAACTCCTCCAAGCCCATTACCTTTACAGACCAGCAGTAAGAATCAGGACTTTCCAGACCTTGAGAGAAGGCCTGATTTTACTGTCCTAAACCATCAAACCAGAATAATTCAATCAGACTCTTCTTTTTTTGTTAGCTGGCTCACACATCGCCTAGGTCGTGAGCAGAACTCCAACTTCAAATCAGCTCTAGAACAACACAAACACATAACTTCCTGTGTTGAAGTTTTCTATCTAGGTTTTCTATCTTTATCCACTCTTTATTGAGTGACATATATGACTACAGAGAGAGAGAGAGGATGGAGAGAGAGACAGAGAGAGAGACAGACAGAGACACACAGAGAGACAGAGACAGAGAGAGAGACAGACAGAGAGAGAGACAGAGAGAGACAGGATGGAGAGAGAGAGAAACAGAGAGAGAGGATGGAGACAGAGAGACAGAGACAGACAGAGAGACAGAGAGACAGAGAGAGAGGATGGAGAGAGAGACAGAGACAGACAGAGACACACAGAGAGACAGAGAGAGAGAGACAGACAGAGACAGAGAGAGACAGAGAGAGAGACAGAGAGAGAGGATGGAGAGAGAGACAGAGAGAGAGACAGAGAGAGAGAGAAGATAAGAGAGAGAGACCGAGAGAAGATGGAGAGAGAGAGACAGAGAGCCAGAGAGACAGAGAGAGAGAGAAGATGAGAGGGAGAGACAGAGAGAAGATGGAGAGAGAGAGAAGATGGAGCGAGAGAGAGAGAGAGACAGAGAGAGAGAGAAGATGGAGAGAGAGAGAGACAGACAGAGAGACACAGACACAGAGAGAAAGAGAGAGAGACAGAGAAACAGAAAGTGAGAAGATGGACAGAGAGAGAAGATGGAGAGAGAGAGTGACCGAGACACAGAGATGGAGAGAGAGAGAGAGAGAGAGTGGATGGGACTGTCAGAGTCCAGATTGGACAGGACACTTCTCTCAATCCCCTCAAACATTGTCCATTACAGTTCAAATTCTTCAGCAGAACCATGGTGTCACTGAAATCCTCTCAAGTTCTCCATGGCTGGATGTTCTGGACCATTCTGGCCTCCTAACCCTGAAGTTACTATTCCTTCGTTGTTTGGACTCACTCAGTGTGTCCCCTCACCTCACAAGGAGGTGATTCTGTCTTCTCCTGGTTTCAGACTCACTCTGCTTCAGTCTCTGCTGTGGTTAGTTAAAGGCTCACCTGTCAGTCCACTGCACAGCTTCCCAAACTGGAACGACAACGATGCCACCACAGCTTCATCCGCCTGCGACGACGCCTCGCACACCGACATCACCAGAGGAACCACCACATGGAGCCTGTCATCTGAAATAGGAGGGGGCTTTAAAAGTGGTGTTTTTGGGGAGGACAGGATTTCACAGGACAGCTAACAACAGGAGCACTAACAAACCAGCAACATCAGTGACATGGTTGACCACCCCACAGACACCAGGGTCTCCTCACAATGACCTGAGTGACTGAGAACCTTTATGGAGGGAGTGGGCAGTAAACCACACAGCTTTGTTTACATAGAGACTTACCACTGTCAATCATCTCCATCAAGTTGATGATGGTGTCAAAGGCAGCAAGACGGACGCTGCTCTCCTCGTCTCCAGCGAGCTCCACCAGTTCAGGAAGCAGCTCTGTCCTGGTGTCATCCACCCTGAGGGATAGACAGGAGACAAACTGTCACCACAGCATTACATTTGCTTGGTGGTTGGTTGTGATTGGTTGCTGTTTGGTGAGGTTTACCCAGTTGCCCTGGCGATGCTCTCCAGCTGACGGCACATAGAGGCTCGGACCTCACAATCCACATCCTGACAAAAAGACCGAGCCAATGGCAACAGCTCCTTCTTCACTCTGATGCACAGAAAACACACACATCAACACACCTGTGGTGTGACCACATCAACACACTATCAGTCTAATCCAACTAATTATCAATGAGAATAACCCACATGTGGGGATCAAACTTGCAGGCAACTTTTCCCAAAATGCGACAGCTGGCCAGACGAGCGGGAACAGAGTGAGACAGCTGAGACTGATACAGGAGAGGGTTCAGCACCTGGATAGATAGACAGGTACAGAGTGATACAGGTACAGGAACAGACAGGTACAGAGTGAGACAGATACAGAAACAGACAGGTAACCCTATACCTCCTGTTTGATGGTCTCCTTGGGTAAAGCATTGATGGCAGACAGCAGAGTCTCCAACCAGGCGCTGCTCACAACTGACAACGATATAAACACCAATGTCAACATCAACATAAACGTCAACATCAGTATCAATGTCAACATTAACATCTCTGTGGTTCAGGTGTGTTACCTGTGTCTGTGGTTCAGGTGTGTTACCTGTGTCTCGGTGGTTCAGGTGCAGCAAGACTGTCTTGAGGATGGAGTAGGTGTGGGTGTGGATCAGGATGATGTCATCTTGAAGGATAGTTAAAAACGATGCTGCAGCTGCCAGCTGGATTTCAGCTCCAGACCCATTCAGGACGTCCTGAGTTGGACAGACAGGATGATTTACACCTGTGACAAGTCATTTCCCAGAAAGACTGACCTCACACTGCTACATACCCGGACTTTTGGTACGACTCGACGAAATGTCTCAGCTGGATTCTGACGGACAAGACTTGGCAAGTTACTGATGACACTGGCTCTCTGCACTTCCTGACCCACACTGACCAGGAGATAAGACCATAAAGAAAACATAAAGGACAACACAGGCAAACACATGTTTGCAGTGATTAAAGATCATTCGAAGATCCAAACCTTGAAACCTGGAGATAAATCCACTCAGAACCTGGACCTGAATAAACACAGTCCAGATGCTTCTCATACAGAGTCTATGTGAGACTCCTGTTGTTCTGTTTTCAAACATCAGTTACAGAACCGGGATCATGGCCGATCCTCCACAGTCCAGTTCTCCAGAGTCCTGCAGATTTCAGTATTGTTTCAGTCCAGACACTGAATGAGTTCATTGAACTAGTTCAGGTCCTCAGGGATCAGACTGCAGGATGATTTTCTTCATGATGATTAGCTTTAGAGTTTACTGGGCCATGAACAGGCAGGACAGTTGGAGGAGTTGACTCTTTTCTTCCTCCACAGACAGGTAACATACCTGAACCTCTTACAGCTGAAATTTTTGGACTAACAAAAGACTGAACTGATTGACTGTTTTCTTAAGCAAGAAAATAACCTGAAGCTCTCACCTGAGCAGGTAGACAGCTCTCTCAATGTCATTCAGATCTTCATCCACAGTCAGCTGATCGATCTCCTCGGCCGTCTGACACCAAACAAACACAGCTCAGTGTCTGAATGTAACTTTTATTGAAATGTGAGTATCATTTATGACGAGAACCGTTTGTTTCTGAAGGAAGAAGAGTATCAACCTCTGAGTCCTGGAGCCACCAGAAAATAACAGTTTCTGTTAATTCTGTCAGTGTCTTTACTGGTGCTGTTAGGGTCCATGATGTATAACAACATGTATCTACTGTCCAACAACATATATCTACTGTCCATCATGTATCTACTATTCAACATTTATCTACTGTCCAACATTAATCTACTGTTCAACAATATGTATCTACTGTCCAATAACATGTATCTACTGTCCATCATGTATATGCTGTTCAACAACATTTATCTACTGTTCAACATGTATCAACTGTCCATTGTGTATCTACTGTCCAACAATAAGTATTTACTGTCCAATAACATGTATCTACTGTCCATCATGTATATGCTGTTCAACAACATTTATCTACTGTTCATGTTGAACAGTAGATAAATGTTGTTGAACAGTAACTACTGTCCATCGTGTATCTACTGTCCAACATGTTTCTACCATTCAACATGTATCTACTGTTCATTATGTCCAACATGTGTTTACTGTGCATCATGTATCTACTGTCCAACAACATGTATCTATTGTCGAACAACATGTATCTACTGTTCAACACGTATTAACTGTTCATCATGTATCTACTCTCCATCGTGTAGCTACTGTTCAACAACATGTTTCTACTGTCTATCATGTCCAACAACGTGTATCTACATCAATATTGACAGAATGACAGTGGACAGACAGGTGAACAGACGGACAGGTGGACAGACAGACAGGTGGACAGACAGAAAGGTTGGCAGACAGGTGGACAGACAGGCAGTGAACAGACAGACAGGTGGGCAGACAGATGAACAGAGAGATAGTAGACAGACAGACAGACAGGTGGACAGAGAGACAGACAGACAGTGGACAGAGAGACAGACAGGTGGACAGACAGACAGAAACTGCGTCATGCTGCGGATAGCAGGTCTCCCCTCTGGTTCCTTCATGGAGGCTGCTGATCTTCCTCCCACTGACTCATACAACATGTCACATTATCACCTTCATCATTATCATCAGAACCCCCACTACCCTCCCCCACCCACCCACCCACCCACCCACC